>JAODAL010021652.1:0-66552 GCA_025379985.1 Phyllomedusa bahiana
TTATCACTTCTGTTTATTTTAGATTATTCATCTTTCTTCACACTGTATCATCATTCTTCACTATCTGTATCATCATCATCATACTATCTGTATCATCATTTAAACTATCTGTATCATCATCATTATCACTATCTGTATCATCATCTTCACTATCTGTATCATCATCATCATCACTATCTGTATCATCATCTTCACTATCTGTATCATCATCATCACTATCTGTATCATCATCTTCTTCATTATCTGTATCATCATCAACATCACTATCTGTATCATCATCATCACTATCTGTATCATCATCATCATCACTATCTGTATCATCATCAACATCACTATCTGTATCATCATCAACATCACTATCTGTATCATCATCATCATCACTATCTGTATCATCATCTTCACTATCTGTATCATCATCATCACTATCTGTATCATCATCACTATCTGTATCATCATCACTATCTGTATCATCATCTTCACTATCTGTATCATCATCATCACTATCTGTATCTTCATCACTATCTGTATCTTCATCACTATCTGTATCTTCATCACTATCTGTATCATCATCACTATCTGTATCATCATCACTATCTGTATCATCATCACTATCTGTATCATCATCACTATCTGTATCATCATCACTATCTGTATCATCATCACTATCTGTATCATCCTCACTATCTGTATCATCATCACTATCTGTATCATCATCATCACTATCTGTATCATCATCATCATCACTATCTGTATCATCATCATCACTATCTGTATCATCATCATCATCACTATCTGTATCATCATCACTATCTGTATCATCACTATCTGTATCGTCATCATCTTCACTATCCGTATCATCATCATCATCATCACTATCTGTATCATCATCAACATCACTATCTGTATCATCATCTTCACTATCTGTATCATCATCATCACTATCTGTATCATCATCATCTTCATTATCTGTATCATCATCTTCACTATCTGTATCATCATCATCATCATCATCATCACTTTCTGTATCATCATCATCTTCACTATCTGTATCATCATCACTATCTGTATCATCATCACTATCTGTATCATCATCACTATCTGTATCTTCATCACTATCTGTATCATCATCACTATCTGTATCTTCATCACTATCTGTATCATCATCACTATCTGTATCATCATCACTATCTGTATCTTCATTATCATTGTCATTATTATCACTAGCTGTATCTTCATCATCATCATCATCATCATCATCATGATTTTCACTATACGTATCATCATCCTCATCACCATCTGTATTATCATCTTCACTTTCTGTATCATCACCATCATCATCACTATCTGTATCATCATCACCACACAGGAGTTGTATCAGATGAGTGGTGATGACCTCTAGATGAGTGGTAATGGCCCCTAGAAAGATGGTCGAGAGTTGTATCAGATGAGTGGTGATGACCTCTATAAAGATGAATTGGAATTGTATCAGATGAGAGGTGCTGAGCTCTAGATGAGTGGTAATGACCCCTAGAAAGATGAACGAGAGTTGTATCAGATGAGTGGTGACGACCTTTAGATTGAGTGGTGATGACCTCTATAATGATGGGTGGAAGTGTTAGCAGATGAGAGTTGATGACCTTTAGAAAGACAGATGGGATTTGTATCAGATGAGAAGTGGTGACCTCTATAAAGATGGACAGGAGTTGTATCAGATAAGTGGTGATGACCTCTAGATGACTGGCGATGACCTTTCGAGAGATGGACAGGTTGGAGTTGTATCAGATGAGTACAACTCCCGTCCATCTTTCCAGAGGTCATCATCACTCATCTGACACAATTCCCATTCATCTGTGTAGAGGTCATCACCACTTGTCTTATACAACTCCCTTCCATCTTTCCATAGGTCATCCCCACTCATCTTCCCAGGGGTTTTTGGTGATGACCTCTATAAAGATGGATGGGAGTTGTATCAGATGAGTGGGGATGACCTATAGATGAGGGTCGATGACCTCTATAAAGATGAATGGGAGTTGTATCAGATGAGTGGTGGAGTGGTGATGACCTATAGATGAGTGTTGATGAACCCTAGAAAGATGGGCGGAAATGTAACAGATGAGAGGTGATGACCTGTAGATAAGTGGTGATGACCTCTATAAAGATGGATGGGAGTTGTATCAGATGAGTAGTGATGACCTCTGGAAAGACGGATGGAGTTGTATCAGATGAGTGGTGATGGCCTCTAGAAAGACAGACAGGAGTTGTATCAGATAAGTGGTGATGAGCTCTGGATGACTGGTGATGACCTTTGAAAAGATGGACAGGTTGGAGCTGCATCTTTCCAGAGGTCATCACCACTCATCTGATACAATTCCCATTCATCTGTCTAGAAGTCATCACCACTTGTTTGATGCAACTCCCATCCATCTTTCCAGAAGTCATCACTCATCTAAAGGTCATCACCACTCATCTGATACAATTCTTATCTGTCTTTCCTGAGGCCATCACCGCTCATCTTCCCAGGGGTCTAAATATTCAGACAGAAGTTGTATCAAAAGAGTGGTGATGACCTCTGAAACGATGGGTGGTAGTTGCATCAGGTAAGTGGTGATGACCTCTAGAAAGAGGGACGGGAGTTGTATCAGATGAGTGGTGATGACCTCTAGAAAGAGGGACGGGAGTTGTATCAGATGAGTGGTGATGACCTCTAGAAAGAAGGACGGGAGTTGCATGAGATGAGTGGTGATGACCTCTATAAAGATGAATGGGAGTTGTATCAGATGAGTGGTGATGACCTATAGATGAGGGGTGATGACCTATGGAAAGATGGATGGGAGTTGTATGAGATGAGTGGTGATGAGTTCTAGATGAGGGGTGATGACCTATAGATGAGTGGTGATGACCTCTAGATGAGGGGTGATGACCTCTGGAAAGATGGATGGGAGTAGCATCAGATGAGTGGTGATGACTTCTAGAAAGATGGACGGTTTGGAGTTGTGGCTTCATCAGAAAATCCAGGCATGGAGCATCTGGAGCAGAGCTCCACAATTCACTAGACAAAGATCCTCCTCTTTCACCAAGGAACATGTAAGATCCAGGCCAGGCATGAAGAAGGATGGTAGGCTGCACATCTACAAGTTGACAATGTAGACTCTGGTTGCAGAGTATCAGCGACGTCCAGTAGAAGGACATCTATGGCCGGGTAAGGGCAAGAGGGGACTAAAGATTGCACCTGCAGCAGCCACAGTATGAAATGTCCACATCTTCCCTAACCTACAGTGTCACTTACAGGAGATGATGGGCAAAGTACCAAGTCTATCACCGGTGCTGCTATGACAAGATAAAGTGAATCTCAAAGCCCAGGAAGAAGCACCTGAAACCAAGAGACGCTATGTGAGCATAAAGTTTGGATATGGATGAGCAGAACTTGGGGTAAAGCCGTCTAGGTAGTATATTGATCTGGAGGATGTTAGAACAGTCATGGACTATAGCTGACGATGGGAAGATAAATGGAAGTTCGACGCACGGGACCGAGATCCCCGGACATCATAGAGCAGAAGGTCTGGAACCGTATAGTCGCAAGATGGAGAGGTGAAGGTGAACTGGAAGGGACCAATCTTCGGGAGGGAGAGGATAGGATCGGCGATGTTGTCGGCATTGGCAGCCGGGTCATTCTCACTCCAGTCCATGTTTATCTTGTAGGTGTCCAGGTTGTATCTACTGTAGGTGGCTCCAGGGTTATTATAGGATTGAATGGAAAAAGTCTAAAGCTCTTGTGCCATCGACAAGCGTGAGGTGAAGGAACAACGCCGACCTGCAGGAAAGAACAGGGCACCAAACAAGCAAGGAGCGCCCCCAGATGGAAGACACCCAAGATGGATGACAAGGAGCGCCCCCAGATGGGTGACACCCAAAACAGATGACAAGGAGCGCCCCCAGATGGATGACACCCAAGATGGATGACACCCAAGATGGATGACAAGGAGCGCCCCCAGATGGATGACAAGGAGCGCCCGCAGATGGATGACACCCAAGATGGATTAAGAGGAGCGCCCCCAGATGGATGACAAGGAGCGCCTGCAGATGGATGACAAGGAGCGCCCCCAGATGGATGACACCCAAGATGGATGACAAGGAGCGCCCCCAGATGGATGACAAGGAGCGCCCCCAGATGGAAGACAAGGAGCGCCCCCAGATGGATGACAAGGAGTGCCCCCAGATGGGTGACACCCAAAATGGATGACAAGGCGCGCCCCCAGAAGGAAGACAAGGAGCGCCCCCAGATGGATGACAAGGAGTGCCCCCAGATGGATGACACCCAAGATGAAGGAAAAGGAGCGCCCCCAGATGGAAGACAAGGAGCGCCCCCAGATGGATGACAAGGAATGCCCCCAGATGGGTGACACCCAAAATGGATGACAAGGAGCGCCCCCAGAAGGAAGACAAGGAGCGCCCCCAGATGGATGACACCCAAGATGAAGGAAAAGGAGCGCCCCCAGATGGAGGACAAGGAGCGCCCCCAGACGGATGACACGCACCGCCCCCAGATGGATGACCCCCCTGATGGATTACAAGGAGCGCCCCCAGATGGATGACTTGGTGCGCCCCCAGATGGATGACACCCAAGATGGATTACAAGGAGCGCCCCCAGATGGAGGACAAGGAGCATCCCCAGATGGAGGACAAGGAGCGCCCCCAGATGGAGGACAAGGAGCGCCCCCAAATGGAGGACAAGGAGCGCCCCCAAATGGAGGACAAGGAGCGCCCCCAGATGGAGGACAAGGAGCGCCCCCAGATGGAGGACAAGGAGCGCCCCCAAATGGAAGACAAGGAGCGCCCCCAGATGGAGGACCAGGAGCGCCCCCCGATGTAGGACAAGGAGCACCCCCCAGATGGATGACACCCAATATGGATGACAAGGAGCGCCCCCAGATGGATGACAAGGAGCGCCCCCAGATGGAAGACACTGCCTCCATGAAGAACAGGCTTCCAGATTCCAAACCTTCCCCTCATTGCAAAAGAACATTCCTAGGAACCAAAGCTGAACTCTATGGGGCTTATTCCAATAAGATTTATACGGTGGCCACCATCTCCTACGTGGATTTTCCAATTGGTTATAAGGGGATTATAGGGCCAATCCTGTTTTTTTTTCTTTAGTTCATTAGAAATTGCTTTATGTACACTGTAGTGTCAGTAACGTTGCCTGCCTGCAGCTGACTACAGGATTTCTGACTGACGCAACGGCCATAGAAATTGCTATTAGGTGTAGTGCAGTGCCAGTTTCTTTGCCTGCAGCTGCAGACAGGGGGTGACATGCATGAACCTGGCGATGATGCTTCAGAGGAGAGTAGAAGGCGCCGGCACGCATGAAGGTGTCGCCCGTCATAAATGTGATCCATTCTACGGCACAATGTGTCTCGGCCACGACTCTCAGGTAGGATTTTGTACGACAGTTCTGCATCAAACCTTTGGTACGGTTGTGGCGCAATAACACAGATTTCACGCATTCAAAAGTGTCGTGTCTGACGCAGATTGTGCCAGGTTTGGGCGCATGACTGTTCACACATCTATAGAACAGGGCTACGGCAGAAAACTGGCACAGCCCCATTCATACAGGTCGCCCAGGATTTCTGGCTGATGCAACCACGTAACCTAAGTCCCTCTGTGCATTCCTATAACACAGGAAATCCTGTATTCGGCTGCAGGTCACATGACCCAGGGGCAGCAGGGAGAAATCCTGTATTCAGCAGCAGGTCACATGACCCAGGGGCAGCAGGGAGAACTCCAGTATTCAGCTGTAGGTCACATGACCCAGGCGCAGCAGGGAGAAATCTGTATCAGAGGTCTATTCCTGTATTCAGCCGCAGGTCACATGACCCAGGGGCAGCAGGGAGAAATCCTGTATTCAGCTGCAGGTCACATGACCCAGGAGCAGCAGGGAGAAATCCTGTATTCCGCTGCAGGTCAACTGACCCAGGGGAAGCAGTGAGAAAGCCTGTATTCAGCTGCAGGTCACATGACCCAGGAGCAGCAGGGAGAAATCCTGTATTCAGCTGCAGGTCACATGACCCAGGGGCAGCAGTGAGAAATACTGTATTCAGCTGCAGGTACCATGACACAGGGGCAGCAGGGAGAAATCCTGTATTCAGTGCAGGTCACATGAGCCTCAGGAGCAGCAGGGAGAAATCCTGTATTCAGCTGCAGGTCACATGACCCAGGGGCAGCAGGGAGAAATCCTGTATTCAGCTGCAGGTGACATGACCCAGGGACAGCAGTGTGAAATCCTGAATACAGCTGCAGGTCACATGACCCAGGGGCAGCAGTGAGAAATCCTGTATACAGCTGCAGGTCACATGACCCAGGGGCAGCAGTGAGAGATCCTGTATTCAGCTGCAGGTGACATGACCCAGGGACAGCAGGGAGAGATCCTGTATTCAGCTGCAGGTCACATGACCTGGAGGCAGCAGTGAGAAATCCTGTATTCAGCTGCAGGTCACATGACCCAGGGGCAGCAGTGAGAAATCCTGTATTCAGCTGCAGGTCACATGACCAAGGGGCAGCAGGGAGAAAACCTGTATTCAGCTGCAGGTCACATGACCCAGGGGCAGCAGTGAGAAATCCTGTATTCAGCTGCAGGTCACATGACCCAGGGGCAGCAGTGAGAAATCCTGTATTCAGTTGCAGGCAAGCAGAATTACTGGAACTACAGTGTATCAGGAAGCAATTTCTAATTAACTAATTGAAAAGTCCCTGTTTTGGTAGTATTCCCTGGCGCCGCCGCCCTCCGCTGCTGCCGATCGTTAAAGTCCCATGTCGATACCGGTGCTAAGCTATCGGCATTAGCCAGTTATATTGAGTTGGGACATATGACCAAAGTTTTCTCCCAGGGGCGTCGCTAGGCAGTTTTATGAGGGGTTTGCACCCCGGATAAAACTGCCGATGCCCCGAACCTCAGGTCGGCAGCTTCCAGGTTGCTGCTGTGTGCCTGGAGTGCTGTATGTGCGTCCTCCGAACACTACCATGAAGCAGAGAATGAGAGCTCCATGCCCCACGGAGTACACAGCAAAGCCGGTGTGAGAGTGTCATCACGCTGTCTGCCAACCTGATGACATCACAATGCCTGTGCGGGAAGACCGGGAGCTGCGACAGCTTCAGGGAGTGGGGGAAAGGTGAGCCCTGCTATTTTTTTTATTTTTAATTAGCCCATTACATATTTCTATCTGCTGGGGGACTTATAACCTTCCTATATACCTGCTGGGGGACCTATAACCTGCCTATAAACCTACTGGGTACGTATAACCTGCCTATATACCTGCTGGGGTACTTATAATCTACCTATATACCTGCTGTGGGACCTATAACCTGCCTATAAACCTACTGGGGGACCTATAACCTACCTATATACCTACTGGGGGACCTATAACCTGGCTATATACCTGCTGGGGAACCTATAACCTGCCTATAAACCTACTGGGTACTTATAACCTGCCTATATACCCACTGGGTGACCTATAACCTGCCTATAAACCTACTGGGGTAATTATAACCTGCCTATATACCTGCTGTGGGACCTAGAACCTCCCGATATACCTTCTGTGGGACCTATAACCTCGCTATATACCTACTGGGGGACCTATAACCTGGCTATATACCTGCTGTGGGACCTATATCCTGGCTATATACTTGCTGTGGGACCTATAACCTGGCTATATACCTGCTGTGGGACCTATAACCTGTCTATATACACAATGAGTGACCTATAGCCTACCTATATACCTACTGGGGGACCTATAACCTGCCTATATACCTACAGGGGGACCTATAATCTACCTATATACCCGCTGGAGGACCTATAACCTGCCTTTGTACCTACTGGTGGACATATAACTTACTGAGGACCCTATTACCTATACTGGGGAACATATAACTTACTGGTTGACCCTATTACCTATACAGGGGGACATATAACTTACTGGTTGACCCTATTACCTATACTGGGGGACATTTAACTTACTGGGGGACCCTATCACCTATACTGGGGGACATATAACTTACTGCGTTGTAAAGTCGCTAACAGTCGTTAAGCCAGAAATTAAGGCCTCAAGTCGATTGATAAGAGCTTAGCAATCGACTTCAGGGCTTAGTGGGTAGGTAGGCAGGGAACGCATTCTTAATCGTGGCCCTTCAATAGGAATAGAAAAATAAAACTCACCTCTCACAACCTAAAGCAGCCTGTGGCCTACACGACTACTTGGCAATAGCCAATAGCATCCAGAGGACCCACAAATAGTTAAATAAAAGCACCGACCTAGGGATCCAGGACGTGCTCTGAATCCCTGGGACATGCCTCTGACTACTGGGGGCCCCCTAGGCTTCTGGAGCCCCTGGACAACTACCTACTGTGTCCAATGGATACGACAGCCCTAAGCTACACCCCAGTATAAAGCAGCTTTCTATCAGAGCCTTGTCTGTTGTAACTGGGATAACGATCAGTCGGACGATGGAACGAAAGCTCCTGAAATCAGGAATCGCTCGTCCGCTGCTTATTTCAGGCTTTTTCAGAAGAAAAACCCGCTAAACTCTGCTCAAATATAAACAGAAAACTGTTTCCAAAAGTATTTGAGAGCGGCGCAGCATTGGTACCACCCTCCGTCCATGTTACTTTACCTGCAAACAGCGCCACATTGCCGTGCTTCGGGTCATACGGGCACCGCGCCATTCCATTTATTATTTCTCCAACTTGTTCCAGCAAATCAAACTGAAAAAAAAAACTAATAAAATTCAAGACGAAGAAACGTTTTATTTTCTGTTGCAAAAATTTTTTTTTCCATACAAATCTATTAATGGTCCCATCACATTTTGTTTCACAATCTTTAGTAAACATTAGGTAAATAATGTAATTGTGGAAGAAAATGCAGCTCACAAACTGGAAAGCTCAGGGATAAAGTTGTGGCAAAGTGTATTGCAGGGTTAGGTCTTGAAAAAAAAAAAAGCTCTGAACATCAAGTTAAAGGGGGAGCGATGCTACTTAGGAACTAAACCCCTATAACTCACCATATGATGGAGCACACAGAATCCATAAGAAAAAATACCAATATATAAGCTCAGAAAACACATGGAAGAACGGTATGGGCTCATAGAATTGTATAGTACACTCATGAATTGTTCTACAGGGAATCTTAGGATTTTGTGCATGAGGCCTTGAAGGGGTTTTGTCATCTCTCACATTGATGGCAGATTAATATGATAAGCAAACAATGTCAGATAGGTGTCGGCCCCTCCTCTGGGACCTGCACCTATGTCCAGAACGAGCCCCTAAAGAAGTGGCCGCGCTTGTGGAAATACTCTCCATTTGTTTTACTGGGAGTTCCCAGTACAGCTGAATGCAACCATTCGGCACCTATCTGACACTGAAGGCACATCCTCAGTGTTGGACTGGGGTGCTTGGTGCCCACCAGTGGAGTGGATTCTTGGGGACCACCAGTGGAATTGATTCTAGGGGTCCACCAGAGGAGTTGATTCGGGGGCCAACAGTGGAGTTGGTTCTTGGGGCCCAACAGTGGAGTTGATTCTTGGACTCCCCCAGGGGAGGTTATTCTTGGGGTCCACCCGTGGAGATTATTCTTGGGGTCCACCAGTGGAGATGATTCTTGAGGCCCATCAGTTGAGTGAATTTTTGGGGCCACCAGTGGAATTGATTCCTGGGACCCACCAGTGGAATGGATGATTGGGGCCCACATGTGGTGGTGATTCTTGGGGCCACTACAGTGGAGTTGATTATTCGGGCCCATCAGTGGAGTTTATTCTTGGGGCCCAGCAGTGGAGTTGATTCTTGGGGCCCAGCAGTGGAGTTGATTCTTGGGGCCCAGCAGTGGAGTTTATTCTTGGGGCCCAGCAGTGGAGTTGATTCTTGGGCCCAGCAGTGGAGTTGATTCTTGGGGCCCACCAGTAGAGCTGATTCTTAGGGACCACCAGTGGAGCTGATTCTTAGGGACCACCAGTGGAGTTGATTCTTGGGGATCACCACTGAAGTTGATGAATCAACCCCAGAATGAACTGCACTGGTGGGCCCCAGAATCAACTCCACTGGTGGGCCCCAAGAATCAACTGCACTGGTGGGCCCCCAGAAACAAATCCACTGTTGAGCGCAAAGAATCAACTCCACTGGTGGGCCCCCAGAAGCACCTCCTTTGGTGAGTCCCAAGGACCAACTCCCCTGGTGGACCCCAGGAATTAACTCCACTGGTGGGTCCCCAGAAGCAACTCCACTGGTGAGCCCCAAGAATCACCTCCTTTGGTGAGCCCCAAGAACCAACTCCACTGGTGGGCCCCCAGAAGCAACTCCACTGGTGGGCCCCCAGAAGCAACTCCACTGGTGGGCTTCAAAAATAAGCTCCACTGGTGAGCCCCAAGAATCAACTGCACTGGTGGTCCCAAGAATCAGCTCCACTGGTGAGCCCCAAGAATCAACTGCACTGGTGGTCCCAAGAATCAGCTCCACTGGTGAGCCCAAAGAATGAACTCCACTGGTGGCCCACCAGAAACAACTGCAATGGTGGGCCCCTAGAATAAAATCCACTGGTCAGGCCCCAGAATCACCTCCATTGGTGAGCTCCAAGAATCAGCTCCACTGGTGGGTTCCAGGAATCAACTCCACTGGTGGGCCCCAAGAATCACCTCCTTTGGTGAGCCCCAAGGACCAACTCCACTGGTCGGACCCCAGAATCAACTCCACTGGTGGGCTCCAAGAATCAACTCCACTTGTAAGCTCCAAGAATCAGCTATACTGGTGGACCCCAGGAATTAACTCCACTCCCAATAATCATCTCCACTGGTGGCCCCAAGAATAAACTGCACTGGTTGGCCCTAAGAATAAACTCCACTGGTGGGGCCCAAGAACTAACTCCACTGGTGGGCCCCAAGACTCAACTCCATTGGTGGGCCCCAAATATCAATTTCACTTATGGCACCCAAGAATCCAGTCCCCTGGTGGGCCCAAGAATCAGCTCCACTGGTGGGCCCCAAGAATCAGCTCCACTGGTGGGCCCCAAGAAGCAGCTCCACTGATGGGCAAAAGACTCAACTCCACGGGTGGGAACCATGAATCATCACCACTGGTGGGCCCCAAGAACCAACTCCCCTGGTGGCCCAAGAATCACCTCCACTGGTGGGCCCCATTAACCATCTCCACTGGTGGGCCCCAAGAGTCAACTCCCACGGGTGTGCCCCCTTATGGAGAGTGGAGGAAGTGGTTGCTATACTGGTATTTCAAAGTTTTGCTACCTCCCCTTCAGTGCACAGTGGGACTTTCTGTATATTGTTGGGAACTGTTATTTAAGCCTTTGTATGGTCCTGATCACTTAAAGGGTGATGGACAGCCAGCACTATATACAATTTTTACTTTTAATAATAATAATAATAATCTTTATTTATATAGCGCCAACATATTCCACAGCACTTTACAAATTAGAGGGTAAACGTACAGACATTACATATTAAAAGTACTTATAGATGAGACACAAGGTGTGAGGGCCCTTCTCGTGAGAGCTTACAATCTATGAGGGTGTCTGGGGGAGACAACGGGGGAGAAGTGCTGAATTTACAATGGTCCGGCCATGTTTCATAAATAGGGGGTGGTTTACATGAAAAATGGATGAACCTGCCACCCTGACAATACATCTATATACAGATAAGTGCCTGTGAGTGCCCTAGTGAAGGGAGTGACAGATGTGTGTGACAGCAGTTAGGGATTTTGGTGGGCCAGGCTGAGAAGATGTTTTCTCAGGGCCCTCTTAAAACTATGAGGGTTGTGAGTGTGCCTGATTGCCAGTGGTAGCATGTTCCAGAGAACCGGTGCAGCAAGTGTGAGATCTTGGAGACGGGCATGAGAGGTTCGGATGATTGATGAGTGTAACCTGATATCATCAGCAGAGCGGAGAGAGCGGGTCGGGTGGTAGACAGAGATGACGGAGGAGATGTGGGGGGGCAGCGTTGTGGAGAAATTTATGGGTAAGAGTGATGAGTTTATGTTGTATCCTGCACTGAATGGGCAACCAGTGCAGTGACTGACACAGGGTAGAGGCATCAGTATAGCGGCTGGAAAGAAAGTCAAGCCTGGCTGCTGCATTCAGGACAGATTGGAGAGGGGAGAGTTTACAGAGAGGGAGACCGATAAGCAAGGAGTTACAGGCGTCAAGACGAGAAAAATAAGAGCAGCAATGAGAGTTTGAGTTGTTTCCACAGTGAGAAAAGGACGGATTCTGGAGATGTTTTTGAGGTGCAGGTGCAGGTACTACTTATTTACACACGCTTGTATTTTCCCTCTTTTTTCCCTTAATCTACTCTTCTCTCTTTTTCATACTTTGTTTGTCCATGTTCTGTCCTTAAGATCTATGCTCAGATTCCTTCCAGTTACTGTATTATACATTCTATCTCTTTATGGGCGTTTCTACCTCCACAGTCGTCTTTAACTTACTTCCATTATGTGTCTATCTCTATCTTCTATCATTATCCTCTATTGCTCACTCTATCTCGGCACTGCGCCATTGCGCATGCGCATGTGACCCTTTCGGACTACATCTCCCATCTTTCCTTTTACCAGATATGATGCAGAGCGATACGGCGACTTCCGGTTCCGGGTATACGGCCGCAGAGCTCATTATAATACCAGCACTCTTCCTTCCTACAACTGGAGGCTCCTTTTCTGTAGGGCTACGGCCCTTTACTTCATCTTCTCTACCTCTTTCAGGATTGGTAAGTTGTTTAGGGTGCAATAGGGTTACATAGCTTTACTCTTTATGTGGCTGTTACGCTCCTTTTCTCTATATATATATATATTATATTTTTATATATATGTTATTATCAATAAATGCCTGCCATTACTTTATATGTATACAGGTGAACATATTTATTGGTCGTTCTATATAGTATACAGGTCTTTTCTATACATCAGGTCTGGATTCTTTCAGTATATATCTAGCATTGATATGTTTCCTGATCCCATATTGTGATGTGGATACATGTTTGTTGACTCATTGTACTTATTAAGTTGTGAATAACGATGTATATATTCTGTCTTATTGGGGTACTGATTATATTATGGCATATTGTGTTTTCCTTTTCACTTCATTACACTGTATATACTGTATGTATATATCACTGTTTGTTTATGATAATTTTTATGTTTTGTTTGCTTCACAGTGACTATTTGAAAAAGGTCTAAACTGACCGAAACGTCATATATAACTAAGTCACAGATTTTGTACATAAATCTTGGAGCCTGTGGATATAATAAAACCAACACTTTTTGCATTATTTCTCTGTGTGCGGTCAATTATCTTCTCTTGACGTCTGTTGGTGAAATTACATTCACCTACTTTGACCAGCACCACAACACTGATTACTGGCATTGAGTGCCACCCCATACAACGTACACTACTTGAGGTGCAGGTGACAGGAGCGGGCAATGGATTGGATATATGGGGTGAAGGACAGATCAGAATCTAGTATAACCCCAAGACAGCGGGCCTGCTGCCTAGGAGTAACGGTGGTACCACATACAGAAACAGAAATAGCAGGGTAGGGTTGGTCAGAAGATGGCGGAAAGACAATAACTTCGGTTTAAGTGACGATTAGTATGAGATACAGAGACAGCGGACAGTCACTGGTGTTTTGTAGCAGGGCTGGAGTGATGTCTCGGGAGGAGGTGTATAATTGGGTGTCATAATTGGGTGTCATCAGCATAGAGATGGTACTGAAGCCAAATCTGCTGATGGTTTGTCCAATGAGGGCTGTGTACAATGAAAAGAGGAGAGGACCTAGAACTGATCCCTGAGTAACCCCAACAGCAAGAGGAAAAGGAGAGGAGGTAGATACGGAAAATGAGATACTGAAGGAGCGGTCAGAGAGGTAGGATGAGAACCAAGCAAGAGCGGTGTCCTGGAGGCCAATGGCGCTGAGCTGAGGAGAAGATGGTGATCAACAGTGTCAAACACTGCTGAGAGACCGAGAAGAAGCAACAATGAGTAGTTGCCCTGAGAGTTTGCTGTCAGGAGGTCATTTGAGACTTTAGTTAAGGCAGTTTCTATGGAGTGTAGGGTGCGGAAATCTGATTGTAGAGTATGGAGAAGAGAGTTAGCAGAGAGATAGCGGATTAGACGAAAGTAGACCAAGCGTTCCAGGAGTTTAGAGATGAAGGGCAGGTTAGAGACTGGTCGGTAATTAGCAGAGCAGGACGGGTCCAGAGTGGGCTTTCTCAGTAAAGGATTTATAACAGCGTGTTTAAAGGAGGATGGGAAGATCCCAGAGGAGAGAGAGAGGTTACAGATTGCAGTTATGTGAGAGATGATAGCTGGAGAAATAGACTGGACAAGGTGGGAGGGGATGGGGTCACTAGAGCAGGTGGTGGGGCAAGTAGACAAGAGAAGCCTGGACACTTCTTCCTCTGTCGCTGGGTCAAGGGCTGCGTGCAGACTAGAGGACGTGCGGGAGGGGACAGGATGGGTATCACTAGAGGACGTGCGGGAGGGGATGGGATGGGTATTACTTGGGGACTGAGATATATTTTGCCGGATATTTTAAATTTTGTCTTTGAAGTGAGTGGCCAGGTCTCCAGCACAGAGGTCAGTGACTGGGGCCGAGGCTTTAGGCCTGAGGAGGGAGTGGAAGGTGTCAAACAGGCGTTTAGGGTTGTTGTGTAAGGTTGAGATGAGGGAGGAGAGAACCACTTGTTTGGCGCAGTGAAGTGCAGTGTGATAAGTCCTGAGCATGAATTTGTAGTGCAGGAAGTCTGCAGGTAGCTTCGTCTTCCTCAACAGACACTCCGCACATCTGGAACATCGCTGCAGATGGCGAGTCTGAGGCGTGTGCCAAGGCTGCGGGCGTCTGATTCTGGTGGTGCGGTGTGTGAGTGGTGCCAACATGTCCAGGGTGGTGGAGAGAGCCTGGTCAGGACATGAGAGGGAGGAGATTGGGGGCAGTGAGGACTGTATGGTGTCTGTGAGTTCCTGAGTATTAATGGAGCGGATATTTTGGAATGTGTGATGGGCAGGTTTGTCCCGAGAAGGCTGAGAGTTAGTGATAATGAAGGAGATAAGGTTGTGATCAGAAAGCGGATACGGAGAATTAGTGAAGTTAGAAATTGAGGAAAGATGACAGAAGACCAGATCAAGAGAGTTCCCATCCTTGTGGGTGGGAAAGTCAGGAAACTGAGAGAGGCCAAGAGAAGAGGTTAGTTAAGGAAACTGAGAGGCAGAACGAGACATGGGGTCATCAATGGGGATGTTGAAATCACCCATGATGAGAGTGGGTATTTCAGTAGAGAGGAAGTGATGGAGCCAGGCAGCAAAATGATCCAGAAACTGGCGGGGTGAGCCGTGGGGTCTGTACACAATCTCGACTCGGCGGGAAAAAGGCCGAAAGAGTCTGAGGGTGTGGACCTCAAAGGAGGGGAAAGTGAGGGAGGGTACAGGAGGAATGACCTGGTAAGTGCAGTGTGGAGAGGGAAGTATGCTGACTCCTCCACCCGGCCTGTTCTCAGGTCTGGGGATGTGTGTGAAGTGTAGGCCACCATAGGTGAGAGTGGCAAGGGAAGTGGTGTCAGAGTACTGGAGCCATGTTTCTGTGAGAGCAGCAGGTTGAGGGAGTTTGAGAGGAACAGGTCATGAACAGCAGTGAGTTTGTTGCAGACGGATCAGGCGTTCCATAGAGCACACTTAAAAGGGGCAGGAAAAGACGTACAACGAATAGCAAGCAGGTTAGCAGGGTTTCTATGGAAGGAGGAGGTGGGATGAGCAGTAAAGGAGGGTGGGCCGGGGTTAGGAGAGATGTCCCCTGCAGCGAGAAGCAGGAGAGTGAAAAGAGACAGCAGATGGTTCAGTGATGAGTATGAACGGCGTTTGTGCGGTACTATGTAAGCTGGAGGTTTGTGGTGGTTGAAAAAGGAAAATAGTGTGTGGGATGAAAACATAGGTGAGGGAAGGAGAGAGGAGCTGATATGGATTAAATTGTCAGAGGGCCAGACTGGGTGGTAGGGTAGGAGGCAGATGGCTACAAGGTAGATAGTAATAGTGAGCATGGTAAATAAGCAGTATTTTAAGAAGTCCAAATACTCACAAAAATGCGATCCTCCTAGCTCCCTTATGCTCACTTCTGTCTCATTTCTGTCATATTTCTGATGCTCGTGTCACATTAAATAGACACTTAAAAATATGGCATGAAAAATATGGCCCACAGACCTCGGTCCAAAGACCTGAGCTCTGCAACTAATACTAGCCTATGAGGAGTTTATTGAGAGCATTAGGGACCCCAGGTGTCATAAATGGGTGGAGTTACAAATGGCTCTGCACAGAGAAGACACTTCAAGGGGAATATCTAGGATTGATGGCTACACAAATAAACACAGGGTACTTTTGTGCAGATATGATTTTAAGGAGGCCCTCCCCCCCCCAAACACATGTACACTGGGCTCAGCTATTCCCCCTCCATACACATTATATTCCATCTGGCTCTATGATGCACCTGATATATTCTGCTGGTTTTACATTTCTTTGGCCTGAGTGATCAGAGATTATTCTCCTGTTACTTACGCTGAAGTCTGCACAGATGGGGTTGAAAGCGTTTGTCCCGCAAGCAAACAGGGTATCGCCGTTAACAACAAGAACCTTCACAAAGTTCCAGCACACATCCTAGAGGACGGGAGGAGAGGAAAATCAGGCAGAAGAATGCAAAACACAAAATAGAGTACAAAGACTAAGAAAAGAAATAGAAGCAACAATGAAAGTAAACGTGTTCAAATCTCAAATAGTGAAGAATGTAACGACTCCAACGTCCAGAAAGAAAGAGCAGAGTGGCCGAGCCCTGGCATCAAGTACGAGGCATCAAGTATGAGGCTGCACTATGAGAATTCACACCTCAACAGTTCACTAAAAACTGGCGTAAATGTGAGAAGTTTATGAGACGTCGCCATTTCTTTTACTGTCGGTGACATTTGTGACTGTAAAACCCTTGTTATTTCTGAGCTGCTCTATGATTTCCTGCGGCGGCTGCTCCCGCGCCTCCAGCGTTATATCACTGGTGTCCATCACTCCGTCCTCCTGTGTGTGACTGTGAGACTATTCAGACACCTGATGATGAGATCTTCCCAGTCAGCAAGTAAGCAACTGGACATGACAAAAATTAGCAGAGGGGATGCTTCTGGGAGGGTGCGCCTCTATGAGGGTGAGCCTCAGTAAGGGTGAGCCTCTATGAGGGGATGCCTCTGTAAGGGTGCGCCTCTATGAGGGGATGCCTCTGTGAGGGTGCACTTCTATAAGGGGATGCCTCTATGAGGAGACGCCTCTGTGAGGGTTTGCCTCTATAAAGGGATGCCTCTGTGAGGGGATGCCTCTATGAGGAGACGCCTCTGTGAGGGTTTGCCTCTATAAAGGGATGCCTCTGTGAGGGGATGCCTCTATGAGGAGACGCCTTTGTCAGGGGATGCACACTGTGGAATCATTACTGTTTTTCAGTAAAGCAAAAAATGTATTGTGTGAACACAGTAAAAACTCTGAGTGCGACCCCTCCAGAGCCTGTTGTATCTCAGTCTACACAAGACATTTCAATTGGGGGAAAGTTTATTCCCAACCGTTACTGAAAACCAATCCTAAATATGGAACAATGTATTCCTGCCTGTATATAGATAGCGATGAACAGTATATGAAATACACCCGGAGTCATCGTCTCATCTCACGTGTGTACATTATATTCCATGCAGACACTATAGACAGTGCATATACTATATTCACTACAGACACTATAGACAGTGTATACACTATATTCCCTATAGACAGTGTATACAATATATATTCACTACAGCACTATAGGGGGTATACACTGTTTTCAGTACAGACACATAGACGGTGTATAAACAAATATTCCCTTTTTAGACACTATATACAGTGCATACACTATATTCACTACAGACACTATAGACTGTGTATACACTATATTCTCTATAGACACTATATACAGTGCATACACTATATTCACTACAGACACTATAGACAGTGTATACACTATATTCCCTATAGACAGTGTATACACTATATATATTCACTACAGACACTATAGACGGTGTATACACTGTATTCAGTACAGACACTATAGACGGTGTATACACTGTATTCAGTACAGACACTATAGACGGTGTATAAACTATATTCCCTATAGACACTATATACAGTGCATACACTATATTCACTACAGACACTATAGACTGTGTATACACTATATTCTCTATAGACACTATATACAGTGCATACACTATATTCACTACAGACACTATAGACTGTGTATACACTATATTCTCTATAGACACTATATAAAGTGCATACACTATATTCCCTATAGACTCTATATACAGTGTATACACTATATTCCCTATAGACACTATATACAGTGCATACACTATATTCACAACAGACACTATAGACAGTGTATACACTATATTCCCTATAGACCGTGTATACACTATATTCCCTATAGACACTAGACTGAATATACACTCTAGACTATTTATACATACTATAAACACTATATACAGTACAGGCAGTTTGCACGGCATAAACACCATAGACAATGAGCCTCATGTTTGAGAACCGTCCAGCAGTTAGACTGTCCTTGTTGCCCATAGCAACCAGAGAGCAAAGCAACCAATCAGAGCTCAGCTTTCATTTTCCCACAGCAGTATAAGAAATGAAAGCTGCGCTCTGATTGGTCGCTATGAGCTCTGGTTGTTATGGGCAACAAGGAGATTCTTACTGCTAGAGAGTTTTCATAAATGAGGCCCAGTATACACCAAACAGACAGTATATACACTATAGACAGTATACACACTATGTATAGTATAGACAGCATATACACTATAGACAGTATACACACTATGTATAATATAGACAGTATACACACTATAGACAGTATACACACTATAGATAGTATATACACTATGTATGGTATAGACAGTATATACAGTATGGACACTATGTATATTATAGACACTATGTATAGTATAGACAGTATATAAACTATAGACAGTATACACACTATGTATAGTCAGTATATAAACTATAGACAGTATACACACTATGTTAGTTTTAACGTATATACTATAGCAGTATACCAAAATATGTATGTATAGACTTTAATACACTATAGACAGTATACACTATGTATAGTATAGACAGTATACACACTATGTATAGTATAGACAGTATATACACTATAGACAGTATACACACTATGTATGGTATAGTCAGTATATAAACTATAGACAGTATACACACTATGTATAGTATAGACCGTATATACACTATAGACAGTATACACACTATGTATAGTATAAACAGTATAGACACTATAGACAGTATACACATTATATATGATAGACAGTATACACACAATGTATAGTATAGACAGTATATACACTATGTATAGTATAGACACTATAGAGAGTATGCACAGTATATTTATCCTCTGGTCATTATTACATTCAGGGGTCTTGTTCTTTTTCCTTTTTGGGGAGTTTTTCCTCTACTGCTCCTTGTGGTTCCTTTCTTCATTACGTTCCTCTCTGTTCTGGGAGAGGTCGGGGGCGGGAGTTATGTGGTGATTATTGCTACTGGTCGCTCTATACTGGGAGAGGTCGGGGGCAGTTTGTGGTGATCATTGCTCCTGGTCGCTCTATACTGGGAGAGGTCGGGGGCAGTTTGTGGTGATCATTGCTCCTGGTCGCTCTATACTGGGAGAGGTCGGGGGCAGTTTGTGGTGATCATTGCTCCTGGTCGCTCTATACTGGGAGAGGTCGGGGGAAGTTTGTGGGGGATTTATTGCTCCTGGTCCTCTAAAACGGGAGAGGGCCGGGGGGAAATTTTGTGGTGATCATTGCCCTGGCGCTTTTAAATGGGAGAAAAGGGGGGGGCAGTTTTTTGGTGAAACACTTTCTCCTGGGCCTCTTTCTGGAGAGGTCCGGGGGGAGTTTGTGGTTTATTTATTGCTCCTGGCGGATCAAAACTTTGGGGAGGTCGGGGGGTCAGTTTGGGGGTGGGTCATTGCTCCTGGTCCTCTATTCTTTGGGGGAGGTCGGGGGAATTTTTTTTGGTGATCACGGGTCCCGGGCCCCTTTCTTTGGGGGAGGTCGGGGATGTTTGGTGATCATTGTCCTGGGGCCCTTTTATACTGGGAGAGGTTTTGGGGGGCAGTTTTTTGGTGTCAGGGTCCTGGTCGCTCTTTTACTGGAGAGGCCCGGGGGGAGTTTTTGGGTGAATCATTGGGTCCCTGGGCGCTCCCATAAATGGGGGAGGTTTTGGGGGGAAAATTTTTGGTGATCACCTCCTGGGCGCTCCCATACTGGGAGAGGTCGGGGGCCCCGTTTGTTTGGGGATCATTGCCCTGGGCGCTCTAAAACGGGAGAGGTCGGGGGCAGTTTTGGGTTTATTTATTTCCCTGGTTTTTTCTATAAATGGGAGGGGGTCGGGGGGCAGTTTTTGGTGATCAGGGCCCCGGTCCTCTATTAAATGGGAGAGGTCGGGGGCAGTTTTTTTTGGTGATCAGGGTCCTGTGCTCTTTCTGGGGGGAGGTGGGGGGCCCGTTTGTGGTTTATCCTTTTTCCCCCGGTCGCCTATCGGGAGAGGTGGGGGCAGTTTGTGGTATCATTGCCTGGTCCTCTATAAATGGGAGAGGCGGGGCAGTTTTTTGGGGATTATTCTTTGGTCCCCTCTATACTGGGGGAGGTTTGGGGGGAATTTTTTGGTGATCAGCTCCCGGTCGACTTAATGGGGGAGGTCCCGGGGGGAGTTTTGGTGAATTTATTGCTCCCCGGGCCCTCTTACTGGGGGAGGTCGGGGGGAGTTTTTGGTGATCCCCGGCTCCTGGTCGCTCTGTTCTGGGAGAGGTCGGGGGCAGTTTGTGGTGATCATTGCTCCTGGTCGCTCTATAGTGGGAGAGGGGCGGGGGGAGTTTGGTGAAACACGCTCCTGGGCCCCCTCTTTTCTGGGAGAAAGGGCGGGGCGTTTGGGGGTGATCCCTTGCCCTGGTCCCCCCTATACTGGGAGAGGGCCCGGGGGGAGTTTTTGGGGATCCCCTTTTCCCGGTGCTCTTTCTGGGAGAGGTCGGGGGCAATTTTTTGGTGATCAGGGCCCCGTCCTCCCATACCGGGAGAAGGGCGGGGGCAGTTTTTTGGGATCATTTTTCCTGGGTCGCCCCTATTAAATGGGGGAGGTCGGGGGGAGTTTTTGGTGATCAATCCCCCTGGTCCTCTTTCTGGGGGAGGTCGGGGCAGTTTTGGGATTATTGCTCCCGGTCGCTCTAAATGGGGAAAGGGGGGGGCAGTTTTTGGTGATTTACCGGCTCCTGGTCGCCCTTTCTGGGGAGGTTTGGGGGCAGTTTGTGGGGATTTATTGCCCCCTGGTCGCCCAATAAATGGGGGAGGTCGGGGGGGAGTTTTTGGTGATCATTCTCCCCCCGGCCTCTTTCTGGGGGAAAGGGCGGGGGCAGTTGTGGTGAAACATTGCTTTCCCGGGCCTCTAAAACTGGGAGGGGGTCGGGGGCGTTTGTGGTGATCAAGCTCCTTGGGCCTCTATACTGGAGAGGTCGGGGGCAGTTTGTGGTGATCATTTTCCCTGGTCCTCTAACTGGGAGAGGTTTGGGGGCAGGTTTTTTGGGGTACGGGGTCCCGGTTTGCTTTTACTGGGAGAAAAACGGGGGCCGTTTTTTGGGGGGGGTCATTTCTCCCCGGCGCCTCTTTCTGGGAGAGGGGCGGGGGGATTTGGTTTGGGGATCAGGCTCCCCGGTCGCTCTTATTAAATGGGAGGTCGGGGGGAAAATTTTTTTGGTGGGTCTTTTCTTTCCCGGTCCTCCCTTAAAACTGGGAGAGGGGCGGCCCGGGGAATTTTTGGTGAAACACGGCCCCCTAGTCCTCTATTTTGGGAGAGGGCCCGGGGGGGCAGTTTTGGTGTTTCATTTGCCCTGGGGCCTCTATCTGGGAGAGGTGGGGGCAGTTTGTGGTTTAAACTTTCTCCTTGGGCCTCTATTCTTTGGGAGGGGTCGGGGGCAAATTTTTTGGTATTCATTTTTCCCTGGTCCAACTTATTTTGGGAGAGGTCGGGGCAGTTTGGGGTGATTATTGCTCCTGGGGCGCTTTTATAATACTGGGAAGGTCGGGGGGAGTTTTTGGTGATCAGGCCCGGTCGGGTCTTTTTTTTTGGGAGAGGTCGGGGGGGGTTTGGGGGATTTATTTCTCCCGGTGCTCTGTTCCCGGGAAGGTCGGGGGGAGTTTTGTGGTGATCAAGGGTTTCCCGGCCCTCTTTCTGGGGGTGGTTCCCGGGGGGAGTTTTTTTGGGGGATCAAGGGTTTCCCGGTCGGGTCTTTTCGGAGAGGTCGGGGGGAGATTTTTGGTGATACCCTTTCCCGGTCGCTCTATCCCGGGAGAGGTCGGGGGGTTTGTGGTGAACATTTCTCCCGGTTTGCTCTATAAATGGGGGAGGTCGGGGGGGAGTTTGTGGTGACCCTTTTCTCCTGGGCCTTTTCTTTTGGGGGAGGTCGGGGGGGGATTTTGTGGGGATCCCTTTTCTCCTGGGGCGGGTCTATACGGGGAAGAGGTCCCGGGGGGGAAGTTTGTGGTGATCACGGTCCTGGGCGCTCTTTCCCGGGAGAGGGTTTGGGGCATTTTTTTGGTGATCATTGGGTCCCCGGTCAAATCTTTCTGGGGGGAGGGCGGGGGGGGTTTTTTGGTGATCATTGGGCCCTGGGCGCTTTTTTCTGGGAGAGGGCCCCGGGGGCGTTTTTGGTGGGTATTTCTTTCCCGGGGCGCCTATCCCGGAGAGGGCGGGGGGAGTTTGGGGGTGAAAAAATTGCTCCCCGGTCGCTCTATACTGGGGAGAGGTGGGGGGCCCGTTTGTGGTGTTCTTTTTTCCTGGTTTTTTCTTTAATTTGGGAAAAGGGGCGGGGGAAATTTGTGGGATCATTGCTCCCGGTCCCCTCAAAACTGGGGAGAGGGGCGGGGGGGAAAATTTTTTTGGTGGTTTATCAGGGTCCTGGTGCTCCCTTTCTGGGATAGGCCGGGGGGAGTTTGTGGTTTATCATTGCTTTCCCGGTCGCTCTTTACTGGGGGAGTTCCCGGGGGGAGTTTGTGGGGGTCATTTCTCCGGGGCCCCCTCTATATGGGGGAGGTTCCCGGGGGAGTTTGGATGATCCGGCTCCCCGGTCGCTCTGTTTTTGGGGGGGGGGTCGGGGGAGTTTGTGGTGACATTGCTCCTGGTTTGCTCTATACTGGGAAAAGTCGGTGAAAAGAGGTTTTCCCCCCTTGAACTCCCGGTACCGTTTTTATATGTAACGACCCCGATGCTGCCCCCAGTTTTTGGGGCCCCCTAACGGGGCCTTAGCAGCGGCGCTGGTATAGAACCACCCTTAAACTCCGCGCACCCTTTTCTGAAAGCCTTTACATTTGGGCGTGGATTTGGGGCCGGCTCCCGCCGAAAACCCCGCATTGATGATGACATGGAATTTCTGGAGGCATTTTATGGAGGAACTCCAGAGAAACAACAAAGTATCCAATACACAACAGAGGAGACCGGACTCCTAATGTGAGGCTTGGGGTGTGACCCACACGGCTCCAGATGATGTCCTCACTTCTGGTCCCAGCAACATCTCATCGAATTACATTATAAGAGCTGAGGAGACAAACCTATCCCCCATAGAACCCCCCGCAGCCTGTGCCATCCATACCCCACAACGGCCCCTCCCGGCGTCCTACCTCCTGCTTTCCCTTCATCCTGCACACGTGGATGTCCTGATGGTTCGACTTCCAGATGAATTTCTGTGCAAGAGCAAAAAACAACATTAAAATTTAAGCCATAAAAAACCCCCAAAATGATACAAACTACAGACGACAAGTCAGAGACCGGAAAGAGGGATCCACCAGACGCCATCAGGGGTGATGCTAATGGGGGCCCAGGTTATGGTGAATCCATGCCTGGAGGTATATACATAGCCACAGCCAATCCCCGGCCTCAGGGGTATATAGACAGGTCACCCCCGCAGCCAATCACCGGCCTCAGAGGTATATAGACAGGTCCCCCCGCAGCCAATCACCGGCCTCAGAGGTATATAGACAAGTCACCCCAGCAGCCAATCACCGGCCTCAGGGGTATATAGACAGGTCACCAACACAGCGGTATATAGACAGGTCACCCCCGCAGACCAATCACCGGCCTCAGAGGTATATAGACAGGTCACCCCCACAGCCAATCACCGGCCTCAGGGGTATATAGACAGGTCACCCCCGCAGACCAATCACCGGTCCTCAGAGGTATATAGACAGCACCCCACAGCGGTTATAGCGGTCACCCCCGCAGACCAATCACAGGCCTCAGAGGTATATAGACAGGTCACCCCCACAGCCAATCACCGGCCTCAGGGGTATATAGACAGGACACCCCCACAGCCAATCACCGTCCTCAGGGGTATATAGACAGGACACCCCCACAGCCAATCACCAGCCTCAGTGGTATGTAGACGGGTCACCCCGCAGACTCACCGGTTCACGGTTTAGCAGTCACCCCTCAAGCGTATATAGACAGGTCACCCCCGCAGCCAATCACCGGCCTCAGAGGTATATAGACAGGTCACCCCCACAGCCAATCACCGGCCTCAGGGGTATATAGACAGGTCACCAACACAGCGGTATATAGACAGGTCACCCCCGCAGACCAATCCCAGGCCACAGAGGTAGATATACAGCACAACCCCCCATCCAATAACCGGCCTCAGGGGTATATAGACAGGACACCCCCACAGCCAATCACCAGCCTCAGAGGTATATAGACAGGTCACCCCCGCAGACCAATCACCGGTCTCAGAGGTATATAGACAGGTCACCCCCACAGCGGTATATAGACAGGTCACCCCCGCAGACCAATCACCGGCCTCAGAGGTATATAGACAGGACACCCCCACAGCGGTAATACAAGGTCACCCCGCAGACCAATCAGGCGGTCTCAGAAGTAAATAGAAGGTCACCGCCACAGCGGTATATAGACAGGTCACCCCCGCAGACCAATCACCGGCCTCAGAGGTATATAGACAGGTCACCCCCACAGCGGTATATAGACAGGTCACCCCCGCAGACCAATCACAGGCCTCAGAGGTATATAGACAGGACACCCCCACAGCCAATCACCAGCCTCACCGCCCGTTAGCGCATGTTCACACCACATTTCTAGGCCTTGGAGTTGATACGATGCGCACTGGCGTCACGGGCGTCAGGTGTGAACAGGGCGGCAGCAGTTTCCTGGGACAACCAAAAAAACGTAGCCCTGTTCTTTAGATGTTACAGTCAGACGCCAAAACCTAGTGCACTATGTGCCAAACACGACCCTTCTGAATGCGGCAGAGGTATGCAATGCTCTGCGGGGTATAGCACACACCATGCAGGAGCCCACATAGGACAGGTGCATACAGTGCCTTGTGAAAGTATTTTCAACCTTTTGGCACATTTTCAGGCTTCAAATATAAAGATATACAATTTGACATTTTTTGTGAAGAATCAACAACAAGTGGGACACAATTGTGAAGTGGAACGAAATTTATTGGATATTTTAAACTTTTGTAAAACTTAAAAAAACTGAAAAGTGGGGCGTGCAAAATTATTTGGCCCCTTTAAGTGAATACTTTGTAGCGCCCCCTTTTACTGCGCAGCTGCAGTCGCTTGGGGTTTGACTCTATCAGTTTTGCACATGAAGAGACTGAAATTCTTGCCCGTTCTTCCATGGCGCTGGAGCTCAGTGAGGTTGGATGGAGGCGTTTGTGAACAGCTGGAGCTCAGTGAGGTTGGATGGAGAGCGTTTGTGAGCAGCTGGAGCTCAGTGAGGTTGGATGGAGGCGTTTGTGAGCAGCTGGAGCTCAGTGAGGTTGGATGGAGAGCGTTTGTGAGCAGCTGGAGCTCAGTGAGGTTGGATGGAGAGCGTTTGTGAGCAGCTGGAGCTCAGTGAGGTTGGATGGAGAGCGTTTGTGTGCAGCTGGAGCTCAGTGAGGTTGGATGGAGGCATTTGTGAGCAGCTGGAGGTCAGTGAGGTTGGATGGAGAGCGTTTGTGAGTAGCTGGAGCTCAGAGGTTGGATGGAGAGCGTTGTGAGCAGCTGGAGCTCAGTCAGGTTGGATGGAGGCGTTTGTGAACAGCTGGAGCTCAGTGAGGTTGGATGGAGAGCGTTTGTGAGTAGCTGGAGCTCAGTGAGGTTGGATGGAGAGCGTTTGTGAGCAGCTGGAGCTCAGTGAGGTTGGATGGAGGCGTTTGTGAACAGCTGGAGCTCAGTGAGGTTGGATGGAGAGCGTTTGTGAGCAGCTGGAGCTCAGTGAGGTTGGATGGAGAGCGTTTGTGAACAGCTGGGCTCAGTGAGGTTGGATGGGGAGCATTTGTGAGCAGCTAGAGCTCAGTGAGGTTGGATGGAGAGCATTTTGTGAAGCAGCTGGAGCTCAGTGAGGTTGGATCGAGGCGTTTGTGAGCAGCTGAGCTCAGTGGAGGTTGGATGGAGAGTTTGTGAGCATTGGAGCTCAGTGAGGTTGGATGGAGAGCGTTTGTGAGCAGCTGGAGTTCAGGAAGGTTGGATGGAGAGCGTTTGTGAGCAGCTGGAGCTCAGTGAGGTTGGATGGAGGGGTTTGTGAGCAGCTGGAGCTCAGTGAGGTTGGATGGAGGCGTTTGTGAGCAGCTGGAGCTCCATGAGGTTGGATGGATACGTATGTGAGCAGCTGGAGCTCAGTGAGGTTGGATGGAGGTGTTTGTGAGCAGCTGGAGCTCAGTGAGGTTGGATGGAGGCGTTTGTGAACAGCTGAGCTCAGTGAGTGGTTGGATGTTGACGTAGCTCGTTTGATGTTTGAGCAGCTGGAGCTCAGTGAGGTTGGATGCAGAGCGTTTGTGAGCAGCTGGAGCTCAGTGGGTGAGGTTGGAAGTGGGAGTGAGGTTGATGCTGAGCATCTTGAGCTCAGTGAGGTTGGATGGAGTTGTTTGTGAGCAGCTGGAGCTCAGTGAGGTTGGATGGAGGCGTTTGTGAGCAGCTGGAGCTCAGTGAGGTTGGATGGAGAGCGTTTGTGAGCAGCTGGAGCTCAGTGAGGTTGGATGGAGAGCGTTTGTGAGCAGCTGGAGCTCAGTGAGGTTGGATGGAGGCGTTTGTGAGCAGCTGGAGCTCAGTGAGGTTGGATGCGTTTGTGAGCAGCTGGAGCTCAGTGAGGTTGGATGGAAAGCGTTTGTGAGCAGCTGGAGCTCAGTGAGGTGTGATGAGAGGCGTTTGTGAGAGGCTGGAGCTCAGTGAGGTTGGATGAGAGCGTTTGTGAACAGCTGGAGCTCAGTGAGGATTGGATGGAGAGCATTTGTGAACAGCTGGAGCTCAGTGAGGTCGGATGGAGAGAATTTGTGAACAGCTGGAGGTAAGTGAGGTTGGATGCGAGAGCGTTTTGTGAGCAGCTGGAGATCAGTGAGGTTGGAGGGAGAGCCTTTGTGAGCAGCTGGTTCTCACTGAGGTTGGTTGGTGTGCGATTGTGAGCAGCTGGAGCTCAGTGAGGTTGGATGGAGAGCGTTTGTGTGCAGCTGGAGCTCAGTGAAGTTGGATGAGAGCGTTTGTTAGACAGCTGGAGCTCAGTGAGGTTGGATCGAGAGCGTTTGTGAGCAGCTGGAGATCAGTGAGGTTGGATGGAGAGCATTTGTGAGCAGCTGGAGCTCAGTGAGGTTGGATGGAGAGCGTTTCTGAACAGCAGTTTTCAGCTCTTTCCACAGATTCTCGATTGGGTTCGACTCTGCATGGGACTTGGCCATTCTAACACCTGGAGACGGTTATATGGGCACCTTCCATTGTAGATTTTTGCTTTATGTTTGGGATCATTGTCTTGTTGGAAGATAAATCTCCGTCCCCGTCTCAGGTCTTTTGCAGATTCCAACAGGTTTTCTTCCAGAATGGTCCCGGATTTGGCTCCATCCATCTTCCCATCAAATTTAACAATCTTCCCTGTCCCTGCTGAAGAAAAGCCCAAACCATGATGCTGCTCCCACGATGTGTGACAGTGGGGATGGTGTGTTCCTTGGTCTTCATGATGCTGCCCCCACCATGTGTGACAGTGGGGATGGTGTGTTCCTTGGTCTTCATGATGCTGCCCCCACCATGTGTGACAGTGGGGATGGTGTGTTCCTTGGTCTTCATGATGCTGCCCCCACCATGTGTGACAGTGGGGATGTGTGTTCCTTGGTCTTCATGATGCTACCACCACCATGTGTGGCAATGGGGATGGTGTGTTCAGGGGGATGAGCTGTGTCACTTTTATGTCAAACATATCGTTTTCCATTGTGGCCGTTGGATTTTGGTTTCCTCTGAGTAGAGCCCCTTCATCTACATGTTTGGCGTCTCCCAGGCGGCCCCTTCTTCCACATATTTGGCGTCTCCCAGGTGGCCCCTTCCTCCACATGTTTGGTGTCTCCCAGGCGGCCCCTTCTTCCACATGTTTGGCGTCTCCCAGGCAGCCCCTTCTTTCACATGTTTGGTGTCTCCCAGGTGGACCCCTCTTCCACATGTTTGGGGTCTCCCGGGCCGCCCCTTCTTCCACATGTTTGGGGTCTCCCAGGCAGCCCCTTCTACCACATGTTTGGGGTCTCCCAGGCGGCCCCTTCGTCCACATGTTTGGGGTCTCCCAGGCGGCCCCTGCTTCCACATGTTTGGGGTCTCCCAGGCGGCCCCTCTTCCACATGTTTGGTGTCTCCCAGGCGGCCCCTTCTACCACATTTTTAGGGGTCTCCCAGGTGGCCCCTTCTTCCACATGTTTGGCGTCTCCCAGGTGGCCCCTTCTTCCACATGTTTGGGGTCTCCCAGGCGGCCCCTTCTTCCACATGTTTGGGGTCTCCCAGGCGGCCCCTTCTACCACCGGTTTGGTGTCTCCCAGGCGGCCCCTTCTTCCACATGTTTGGTGTCTCCCAGGTGGCCCCTTCTCCCACATGTTTGGGTGTCTCCCAGGCGGCCCCTTTCTCCACATGTTTGGGGTCTCCCAGGCGGCCCCTTCTCCCACATGTTTGGTGTCTCCCAGGCGGCCCCTTCTTCCACATGTTTGGGGTCTCCCAGGCGGCCCCTTCTTCCACATGTTTGGGGTCTTCCTGGCGGCCCCTTCCTCCACATGTTTGGGGTCTCCCAGGTGGCCCCTTCGTCCACGTTTGGGGTCTCCCAGGCAGCCCCTTCTTCCACATGTTTGGGGTCTTCCAGGCGGCCCCTTCTCCTACATGTTTGGGGTCTCCCAGGTAGCCCCTTCTGTCCACGTTTGGGGTCTCCCAGGCAGCCCCTTCTTCCACATGTTTGGGGTCTCCCAGGCAGCCCCTTCTTCCACATGTTTGGGGTCTTCCAGGCGGCCCCTTCTTCCACATGTTTGGTGGTCTCCCAGGCGGCCCCTTCTTCTCACATGTTTGGTGTCTCCCAGGCGGCCCCTTCATCACAGTTTGGGTGTCTCCCAGGCGGCCCCTTCATTCACATGTTTGGTGTCTCCCAGGCAGCCCCTTCTCCCACATGTTTTGTGTCTCCCAGGAGGCCCCTTCTACCACATGTTTTGTGTCTCCCAGGCGGCCCCTTCCCTCACATGTTTTGTGTCTCCCAGGCTGCCCCTTCTTCCACATGTTTTGTGTCTCCCAGACGGCCCCTTCTCCCACATGTTTGGTGTATCCCAGACGGCCCCTTCTTCCACATCTTTGGTGTTTCCCAGGCGGCCCCTTCTTTCACATGTTTTGTGTCTCCCGGGCGGCCCCTTCTTCCCATGTTTGGGGTCTCCAGGCGGCCCCTTCTCCCCACATTGTTTGTGTTTCCCAGGCGGCGCCTTCTTCCACATCTTTGGTGTTTCCCAGGCGGCCCCCTTCTTTCACATGTTTGGCGTCTCCCGGGCGGCCCCTTCTCCCACACTTGGTGTTTTCCCAGGTGGCCCCTTCTTCCCCATGTTTGGCGTCTCCCAGACGGCCCCTTCTTCCACATGTTTGGTGTCTCCCAGGCGGCCCCTTCATTCACATGTTTGGGGTCTCCCAAGCGGTCCCTTCTTCCACATGTTTGGGGTCTCCCAGGCAGCCCTTCTTCCACATGTTTGGCGTCTTCCAGGCTGCCCCTTCTTCCACATGTTTGGTGTCTCCCAGGCGGCCCCTTCGTCCACATGTTTGGGGTCTCCCAGGCGGCCCCTTCTTCCACATGTTTGGGGTCTCCCAGGCGGCCCCTTCTTCCACATGTTTGGTCTCAGGCGGCCCCTTCTTCCACATGTTGGGTCTTAGCGGCCCCTTCTTCCACATGTTTGGTGTCTCCAGGCGGCCCTTCTTCCACATGTTTGGTGTCTCCCAGGCGGCCCCTTCTTCACATGTTTGGTGTCTCCCAGGCGGCCCCTTCTACCACATGTTTGGTGTCTCCCGGCAGCCCCTTCTCTCCCTGTTGTGTCCCAGGGGGCCCCTTCTTCCATATGTTTTGTGTCTCCCAGGCGGCCCCTTCTCTCACATGTTTTGTGTCTCCCAGGCGGCCCCTTCTTCCACATGTTTTGTGTCTCCCAGACGGCCCCTTCTCCCACATGTTTGGTGTCTCCCAGACGGCCCCTTCTTCCACATCTTTGGTGTTTCCCAGGCGGCCCCTTCTTTCACATGTTTTGTGTCTCCGGACGGCCCCTTCTTCCACATGTTTGGGTGTCTCCCAGGCGGCCCTTCTCCCACATTTTGGGTTTCCCAGGCGGCCCTTCTTCCACATCTTTGGTGTGTTCCAGGCGGCCCCTTCTTCACATGTTTGGCTGTCTCCCGGCGGCCCCTTCTCCACATTTTGGTGTTTCCCAGACGGCCCTTCTTCCACATGTTTGGGTCTCCAGACGGCCCCTTCTTCCACATGTTTGGTGTCTCCCAGGCGGCCCCTTATTCACATGTTTGGTGTCTCCCAGGCGGCCCCTTCTTCCACATGTTTGGTGTCTCCCAGGCAGCCCCTTTCCACATGTTTGGGGTCTCCCAGGCGCCCCTTCTATCCACATGTTTGGGGTCTCCCAGGCGGCCCCTCGTCCACATGTTTGGGGTCTCCCAGGCGGCCACTTCTTCACATGTTTGGGGTCTCCCAGGCGGTCCCCTTCTTCCACATGTTTGGTGTCTCCCAGGCGGCCCCTTCTTGCCACATGTTTGGGGTCTCCCATGGGGCCCTTCTTCCACTGTTTGGTGTCTCCCAGGCGGCCCCTTCTTCCACATGTTTGGTGTCTCCCAGGCGGCCCCCTAAGACCACAGGTTTGGTGTCTCCCAGGCGGCCCCTTCTCCCACGTGTTTGGTGTGTCTCCCAGGTGGCCACTTCTCCACATGTTTGGTGTCTCCAAGGCGGCCCCTTCTCCACATGTTTGGTCTCCCAGGCGGCCCCTTCTTCCACATGTTTGTGTGTCTCCCAGGCGGCCCTTCTCCCACATGTTTGGGGTCTCCCAGGCGGACCCTTCTCTCCACATGTTTGGGGTCTCCAGCGCCCTTCCACATTTTGGGGCTTCCATGCGGCCCCTTCTCCCTCATGTTTGGGGTCTCCCAGGCGGACCCTTCTCCCACATGTTTGGGGTCTCCCAGGCAGCCCCTTCTTCCACATGTTTGCGGTCTCCTCCATGGCGGCCCCTTCCTCCACATGTTTGGGGTCTCCAGGCGGCCCTTATCACGTTTGGGTCTCCCAAGCGCCCTTCTTCCACATGTTTGGTGTCTCCCAGGCAGCCCTTCTTCCACATTTGGCGTCTTCCAGGCTGCCTTCTTCCACATGTTTGTGTCTCACAGGCGGCCCTTCTCCACATGTTTGGTGTCTCCCAGGCGGCCCCTTCATTCACATGTTTGTGTGTCTCCCAGGCGGCCCCTTTTCACATGTTTGGTGTCCCGGTGGCCCTTCTTCCATATGTTTTGTGTCTCCCAGGCGGCCCCTTCTCACACATGTTTTGTGTATCCCAGGCGGCCCCTTCTTCCACATGTTTTGTGCTCCCACGGCCCCTTCCCCATGTTTGGTGTTCCGACGGCCCCTTCTTCCACATTTGGTGTTTCCAGGCGGCCTTCTTTCATGTTTGGTCTCCCGGGCGGCCCCGTCGTCCACCTGTTGGGGGTCTCCCAGGCGGCCCCTTCTCCCACATCTTGGGTGTCTCCCAGGCGGCCCCTTCGTCCACCTCTTTGGTGTTTCCCAGGCGGCCCCCTTCTTTCACATGTTTGGCGTCTCCCGGGCGGCCCCTTCTCCCACATCTTTGGTGTTTCCCAGGCGGCCCCTTCTTCCACATGTTTGGCGTCTCCCAGACGGCCCCTTCTTCCACATGTTTGGTGTCTCCCAGACGGCCCCTACTTCCACATCTTTGGTGTTTCCAGGCGGCCCTTCTTCCACATGTTTGGGGTCTCCCAGGCAGCCCTTCTTCCACATCTTTGGGGTTTCCCAGGCGGCCCCTTCTTCCACAAGTTTGGTGTCTCCCAGGCGGCCCCTTCTTCCCCACTTTTGGTGTCTCCCAGGCGGCCCCTTCTTCCACATCTTTGGTGTTTCCCAGGCGGCCCCTTCTTCCACATGTTTGGTGTCTCCCAGGCGGCCCCTTCTTCCACATCTTTGGTGTTTCCCAGGCGGCCCCTTCTTCCACCTGTTTGGTGTCTCCCAGGCGGCCCCTTCATTCACATGTTTGGTGTCTCCCAGGCGGCCCCTTCTTCCACATGTTTGGTGTCTCCGAGGCGGCCACTTCTTCCACATCTTTGGTGTTTCCCAGGCGGCCCCTTCTTCCACATGTTTGGTGTCTCCGGTGGCCTTCTTCACATGTTTGGGTCTCAGGCGTGCCCCTTCTCTCACATGTTTTGGTGTCTCCCAGGCGGCCCTTCTTCCACATGTTTGGCGGTCTCCCAGACGGACCCTTCTTCCATATGTTTGGTGGTCTCCAGATGGCCCCTTCTTCCACATCTTTGGGGTTTCCCAGGCGGCCCCTTCTTCCACATGTTTGGTGTCTCCCAGGCGGCCCCTTCTTCCACATGTTTGGTGTCTCCCAGGCGGCCCCCTTCTTCCACATGTGTGGGCGTTCTCCAGACGGCCCTCTCCCACTGTTTGGTGTCTCCCAGGCGGCCCTTCTTCCACCTTTGGTGTTTCCGCGGCCCTTTCACCCATGTTTGGTGTCTCCCAGGCGGCCACCCTCTCCATCTGGGTTTGGTGTTCCACTCGAGGCTAGAGCCCCTTCTTCCACATGTTTGGTGTCTCCCAGCGGCCCTTCTTCCACTGGGTAGGTTGCACTTTTGGTGTCTCCGGGGCCTATCAGGGCCCGGCGGCGCCTCTCTCCCGTGGCTCTCCCACGGCCCTAATGTGTTGGTGTTCTCCACTCTTTTGGCGGCCCCTTCTTCCACATGTTTGGTGCTGCGCCCTTCCACTCTGGGGGCGGCTTCACTGGCCAGGGTGGGCAAACTTTAAATCAGACTTTTTCTGGATCTCTCTGAGAAATGGCTTCTTCTTGCCTCTTCCATAAAGGGCAGATTTATGCATGATTTATGACTGATTGTCGTCCTATGGACTCTCCCCCCTCAGCTGGAGATCTCTGCAGTTCATCCAGAGGGGTCCCGGGCCTCCTCATCTCTGATCAGTCTTCCCCTTGTTTAGAGGGACGGCTGGGTCTTGGTAGATTTGCAGGGGTCTGATCCTCCTTCCATTTCAATATGATCGCTTGCACAGGGCTCCTTGGGACGTTTAAAGTTTGGGAAATCTTTTTGTATCCAAATCCGGCTTTAAACTTCTCCACAACAGTATCAGGGACCTGCCTGGTGTGTTCCTTGGTCTTCATGATGCCCTCCCCCTGAGACTATCACAGAGCAGGTGCATTTATACAGAAACTTGATTACACACAGGTGGATTATATTCATCATCATCAGTCATTTAGGACAACACTGACCTTCTGGAGGGAGTTTGCTGCACTGAAGTAAAGGGGCCGAATAACATTTGCACGCCCCACTTTTCAGTTTTTTCTTTTTAACAAAAGTTTAAATATCCAATAAATTTCGTTCCGCTTCACAATTGTGTCCCACTTGTTGTTGATTCTTCACAAAAAAATGTAAATTTTATATCTTTATGTTTGGAGCCTGAAATGTGGCAAAAGGTTGAAAAGTTCAGGGGGCCGAATACTTTCGCAAGGCACTGTACATACTGTAACATTCTACACTCCTCTATATCAATTTAGAAGAGGTGCGTGGGCGCAATGTGTCGCCTTATACTTGCTTATTCTTTGGTCGGACTCCACCTGGAAAACAACTGGAAATTTACTACTGATGTCAATGGAGACGGCTATAATCCTCATGCATAAAGCGGCCAAAGCCTCTGTACGAGCGTTGCATGTGGATTTTAGCGCGGATCCAAATGGGACTGACTGCAAATCACCTGGAAGACAAAATCCAAGAAACGACCCCAAAATCCACAGCAACGAGCGTGAAAAAGCCTCGCAGATTGGACGACGCAGATTTCAATGGCAGAATCCTCGTGAGTCACATCCTTATATTTCACTGTGTGGACGTCCCCAAATACTTACACAGAGTGACCTCAGAGCAGACCGTCCCACAATGCACTGCAGGTTTGTCTGACCTTACACCATTTCTTAGCTAGATAATGTGATCTCCACACTACGCCCCTCAACCCCGCCGACCCCCTATTGTCAGACAAGGCGCAGAAGTGTCAAGCACATCATAGACTGGAAATCATAGACACCTGGATTTTCGTGCCAATTGCACCAGAATTCTGCCACAATAGATCTGCCCCATACGCGTGTATTGTAGAATGGTTCACTGTATTTGTTTGCAGCCCTGTGGTTATGCCGTAGACGTCTCGCTGGTGGAGCTCACCTATCTACCCGTTTGGACTACTTCAGATCTAAAGTGTTGGAGTCCATTGCCATTCTGGTTTAGAGCGCCATCTCCTTGCAGGAGACAATGAATCCATAGATCAATACAATCCCCGACTCCCACAAAACCTCAGACACATCACATGGAACTGTAAGAAAGTGTGTGTGTGTGTGATCTCTGCAGATCCAGAATTCATCCGTGGTGTGGATAATCTTACCGGAAAAACACACAGGTAACAAAGGATCAACTTATACTACAGACAAGAGGATCATGCGTGGAAGATTACTCTATATACAGCAGGAAGTAATAGATCACAGCAGATCCCCTGTGTACTCTCCCAGTACTCTGTCAGGTGGAGTTGAATAGATCACAGCGATCCCTCTTGTTATTCTCCCATTATCTTGGCAGGTGGGTTAATATATCACAGCAGATCTTCCGTCTGTATCTCTCCTATTACTCTTGTAGGTAGTAAATAGATCTACAGCAGATTCCTGTATTCTCCCCTTTACTCTGCAGGTTAATAGATCACAGCGTGATACCCTTTGTATCTCCATTACTCTGCATGTATGTGTATCAGATCGCACAGCAGATCCCCTGTATCTCCCATTACTCTGCATGTAGTAATAGATCAAAGCAGATCCCCTGTATCTCCCATTACTCTGCATGTAGTAATAGATCACAGCAGATCCGCTGTATCTCCCATTACTCTGCAGGTAGTAATATATCACAGCAGTATCCCTGTCATCTCCCATTACTCTGCATTTGTGTTAGTTTAAAAATTTTTAAGGGATCAGGCAGATCACCCTGTAATCTCCATTCTCTGCAGGTAGTAATAGATCAAAGCAGATCCCCTGTATATCCATTACTCTGCATGTAGTAATTAGATAACCAGAAGATCCCCTGTTTCCCATTACTCTGCAGGTAGTATAGATCACAGCCCAGATCTCCTAGTATCTTCCCCATTTTTTACTCTGCATGTAGTAATAGATCACAGCAGATCCCCTGTATCTCCCATTACTCTGCATGTAGTAATAGATCACAGCAGATCCCCTGTATCTCCCATTACTCTGCAGGTAGTAATAGATCACAGCAGATCCCCTGTATCTCCCATTACTCTGCATGTAGTAATAGATCACAGCAGATCCCCTGTATCTCCCATTACTCTGCATGTAGTAATAGATCATAGCAGTGTGTGTCCTGTATTCTCCCCAATTGAGTGTCTGCAGGTTAAGGTAATAGAATCACATGGCCCAGATCCCCTGTACTCCGCCTGATTACTCATGCTGTTGTTAGTAATAGATCACAGCAGATCCCCTGTATCTCCCATTACTCTGCAGGTAGTAATAGATTATAGCAGATTTCCGCCTGTATTACCATTATGCTTGATGTTAGTAATAGATCACAGACAGATCTCCCTGTTCTTCCCATTACTCTGCATGTAGTAATAGATCACAGCAGATCCCCTGTATCTCCCATTACTCTGCAGGTAGTAATAGATCATAGCAGATCCCCTGTATCTCCCATTACTCTGCATGTAGTAATAGATCATAGCAGATCCCCTGTATCTCCCATTACTCTGCAGGTAGTAATAGATCATAGCAGATCCCCTGTATCTCCCATTAATCACCCCCTTTCTCTGCAGGGAGTAAAGATCACAGAATCCCCTGTACTTCCCATTATCTGCAGGTAGTAATAGATCAAGAATCCCCTTATCTCCCCTTTACTTAGTAGTAAAGACACAGCAGATCCCCCTTTTCTCCATTACTCGCAGTAGTAATAATCACAGCAATCCCCCTTTTCTCCCATTAACCTGCAGGTAGTAAAAGTCAAGCAGTCCCCCGTATCCCCTTTTTCTCTGCAGTAGTAATAGATCAACAGTCCCCGTATCTCCCATTACTTGCATGTAGTTAAAAGATCACAGCAATCCCCCGATCTCTCATTTCCTGCATTTAGTAAAAACACGCAATCCCCCGTATCTCCAATCACCATGTAGTAATAGATCACAGCAGTCCCCCGTATCTCCCCTTACTCTGCTGTAGTAAATAGATCACAACAACCCTGATCTCCCATTCTTGCAGTAGTAATAGATCATAGCAATCCCCGTAAAACCCTTACCTGCAGGTTTGAATAAACACACAGTCCCTTATCCCCAATTTCTCGCATTTTTAATATAAACAGATCCCCCGTATCCCCATACTTGCAGGTAGTAATAGACATAGCAATCCCCGTATCTCCAATTTCTTTGCATTTTAAAAAATCACAGCAGATCCCCCTTATCTCCCATTACTCCCGCAAGTAGTAATAGTCCAGCAATCCCCTGTACTCCCCTTCTCGAATGTAGTAATAATCAAGAAGACCCCCGTATCTCCCATTACTCGCAGTATAAAGATCAAGCAATTCCGTATTCCCATTACTCTATTAGAATTAATTAAGCAATCCCCGTATCTCTCATTACTCTGCAGGTAGTAATAGATCACAGCAGATCCCCTGTATCTCCCATTACTCTGCAGAGTAAAATCACAGCAACCCCGATCTCCCATTACTCTGCAGGGAGTAAATTTAGCAGACCCCGATCTCCCCTTACCTGCAGGTAGTAATAGATAACAGACCCCCGTATCTCCCATTACCTGCAGGTATAAAAGATTTTAAACAGATCCCCCGTATCTCCCCTTACTCTTTCATGTATAAAGATCACAGCAATCCCCTTTCTCTATTCTCTGCATTAGTAAAAAGATCACAGCAATCCCCTGTATTCCCATTACCTCAGAAATATAAACAGCAGATCCCCTGTATCTCCCATTACTCTGCATGTAGTAATATATCACAGCAGATCCCCTGTATCTCCCATTACTCTGCAGTATTTTAGATCAAGCAGATCCCCTGTAAACCCATTACCTGCAGGAGTAATGACAAGCAGATCCCCGATCTCCCATTTCCTTGCATGAGTAATAGATCATGCAAAACCCTGTATTCCATTTTCCTGCGGTTTAATAGTCAAGCAGATCCCCTGTAACTCCCCTTTTCTCTGCAGGGGTAAAAAAGATCACAGCAGATCCCCCGTATTCCCATTTCTAGCAGGGAGTAATAGATCAACAATCCCCGATCTCCCCTTACTTGAGTATAAAAGATCACGCAGATTTTCCCCCGTATCTCCCATTTCTCTGATGTATAATAATCACACAATCCCCGATTCCCCATTACTCTGCATGTATAATAGCACAGAATCCCTGTACTCCCCTTTTTCCCGCATGTAATTTTTATCACAGCAATCCCCGTATCTCCATTACCGCATGTAGAAAAAATCCCCAGAATCCCCTGTATCTCCCCCTTACCCCGCAGTAGTAAATATCAGCAGATCCCCTGTACTCCTTTTCTGCATGAAATAATAGTAAGCAGTCCCCCGATCTCCCATTACTTGCAGGGAGAATAGTCAAGCAATCTCCTGTATCCCATTTTCTCTGTTAGTAATAATCACACGACCCCCGTATTCCATTACTCTGCATGTAGTAATAATCAAACAATCCCCCTATCTCCCTCCGCTTTAGTAATATTAAAAGCAATCCCCTGTTTTCCCATTACTCGCATGTATAATAACACAGCAGATCCCCTGTATCTCCCATTACTCTGCAGGTAGTAATAATCAAGCAATCCCTTACCCCATTACTCTGCAGGGATAAAAAGTCAAGCAGATCCCCTGTATCTCCCATTACTCTCAGGGAGTAATCACAGCAGATCCCCTGTATCTTATTACTCTGCAGTGTAATAGATCCAGCAATCCCCTGTACCCCATTTTTCTGCATGTGTAAAAATCACAGAATCCCGTTCTCCATTTCCGCATGTGTAAAGATCAAAACAGATCCCCTTATCTCCCATTAAAAAAATTTTTTTTGCAGATAATAAAAACAGCAATCCCCCCCCTTTTCTCCCATTACTCTGCAGGTATAAAATCCAGCAGATCCCCCCGTATCTCCTTACTCTGGTAGTAATAGATCACAGCAGATCCCTGTTCTCCCATTACTCTGCGTGTAATTTAATCAACAGATCCCCTGTATCTCCCATTACTCTGCGGAGTAAAAGTTTAACAGATTCCCCTGTATCTCCCATTACTTGCAGGTAGTAAAGAATAGCGATTCCCTGTATCTTTCCCTTACCGCAGGTAAAAAAGATCAAGCAGATCCCCTTTATCTCCCATTTTTCCCGCATAGTAAAGATCAAGCAATCCCCTGTATCTCCCATTATCTGCAGGTTTTAATAATCAAACAGATCCCCGTTTTCCTTCCTGCAGGGGAGAATAATCACAGCAGATCCCCTGTATCTCCCATTACTCTGCATGTAGTAATAGATCCAGCAATCCCCCGACTCCCATTTCCTGCATTAGTAATAACAAAAGCAGATCCCCTGTTCTCCATTACCGCATGTATAATTTAAAACACAGCAAAAAAAACCCCCGATCTCCCTTAACCCCGCATGATAATAATCCAGAGATCCCCGTATCCCCATTACTCTGCATGTAGTAAAAAATCACGCAGATCCCCTTATCCCCTTATCTGCGTATAAAGATCACACAAACCCTGTACCCCCATTTTCGCATTAGTAAAAGTACAGAGACCCCGTATCCCCATTAACCTGATTATAATAGATCAAAACAATCCCTTATTTCCCATTACTCGCATTAGTAATATTCACAGCAGATCCCCTGTATTTCCCCCCTTTCTTGCAGTAGTAATAAACACGCAGATCCCCCGTACTCCCATTACTCTGCTGTGTTATACACACAGCCCCCCGTATCCCCATACTTGCGTATAATAGACACACAGACCCCCGATCTCCATTACTCTGCAGGTAGTATAGATCACAGCAATCCCCTATTCCCATTACTCTGCAGTAGTAATTTGATCACAGAATCCCCCGTATTCCCATTTCTCTGCAGTTAATAATCACAGCAATCCCCGTATCTCCCTTTACTCTGAGTAGTAATAGATTAAGCAATCCCCTGTATTCCCCCTTACCGCATTATAATAACACAGCAAACCCCTGTATCTCCCATTTCTTGCATGATAATAGATCAAGCAGATCCCCTTTCTCCCATTTTCTCTGCATTAGAAAAATCACAAAGCAATCCCCCTGTATTCCCATTATCTATGTAGTAATAGATCATAGCCCCCCCTGTATCCCATTCCTGCTGTAGAATAGATTCGCAGACCCCTTATCCCCCAAAACTCTGAGTAAAATAGACAAAGCAATCCCCCGTTTCTCCCTTACTCTGCAGGTAGTAAAGATCAACAACCCCGTATCTCCCATTTCTGCGGAAAAAATCAAGCAGACCCCCCGTACCCCAAAATTTCCTTGCAGGGAGTAAATAGTCATGCAGATCCCCTGTATCTCCCATTAATGCAGGGGAGTAATAGACAGCAGACCCCTGTATCCCCATTTTTTCCGCAGGGAGTAATAGATCACAGCAATCCCTGACTCCCATTCCTGCAGGTGTAATAGATCAAACAATCCCCGTATCCCCATTACTCTGCATTGAATAACAAGCAGATCCCCTGATCACCCATTACCGCATGTAGTAATAGATCACAGAGATCCCCCGTATCTCCCATTTCTCTGCATTAGAAGAAACAGCAGACCCCTGTATCTCCATTACTTTTGCAAAGTAGTAATAGATCCAGCAGATCCCCCCGGGTTTTTTTCCCATTTTTCCCCTGCAGGGAAAATAGATCACAGCAGAAACCCCTGTATCTCCCATTACCGGGATGTTTTTAATATAAAACCCGCAGGGTCCCCTGGGATCCCCCCCAATTTCCGCAGGAAGTAAAAGAAACACAGCGATCCCCTGTATCTCCCCAATTTCTCTGCAGGTAGTAATTGAAACCCCAAGGGGATCCCCTGTATCTCCCATTACTCTGGGATGTAGTAAAAGTCACAAACAAAATCCCCGTATCTCCCATTACCCCTGCAGGTAGTAATAGAACAAGCAAGATACCCCGTATCCCAATTATCTGCATGTAGGGAATAGATCACAGCGAAACTCCCTTTTTCCCCCTTACTCTGCAGGTATTTAAAAAATCATAGCAGAAACCCCTGTAATCTCCCATTACTTTTTCATGTATAATAGACAAAAGCAGATTTCCCCCGTATTCCCCTTAAATCCGGGATGTAGTAATAAACACAGAAGAAACCCCCTTTTTTCTCCCATTACTCTGCAGGTAGAAATAGATCAAAGCAAAAAATCCCCTGTATTTTCCCTTAACCGCAGGTAGTAATAGATCACAGCAGATCCCCCGTATTTTTCCCAATTTTTTCCTGCAATTTTAGTAAAAGTTTACAGCGATCCCCCCGTAGGTGCGGAGCCCTGCCGGAAGGGGTGACCCCTGGCCTCCACATACGCATGGGCCGGCCCGGGGAAAGGAAATGATAGCTGGGTGCACACATGTGACATTGCAGCTGTGACTTCCATCCTGTTCTCCTTCTATTGGTTTCTAGAGATCTTTGATATAAGCTAAATCCATGTTACTGTCACTGTCCATATGCTGTCACTGTCCATATAAAATATATATTTTAAAATATAATATATATATTTATATATATTTATATATTTTATATAAATAAATATATTATAAATGTATATACGATCCCCTGAGCTTCCTGGGGTGCCCGGGCCCTCCCGATTAAATGTAGAAACCCTAGAGGATGCGAGAAGGAAGGAAAAAGGGCGGCGACCTACAGCTTGGGCCCCTCCCCGTGCCCCATGGGAAACTCCATTTATTTAGCTCACCCAAAATAAGGACACCCAGAGGGGTCGATCCCATAACACATTAAACCCCTAGGTTTACTGCCCCCCACGCCCATGATAACACAGGATGGGTCTGCTGTGGAGATGCCTCTACCTGTCTCCAATTTTACAAAAATCCGGTTTATCTCAGGACTCTTGAAAAGCTCAGGTGGGGTTTTGGGGCCCCGCTGCTTCCCGGAAGGGGCTCTGCTGGGACCATTCCCCTTTAAAAACAGGGAACTTTTGGAGAAACTGGAAGAAGGCAAAAAGCGCAGACAAAGAACGACACAACCCCGGATTTTTCAGAGAAAGAAGTTTGAAAACGGAAAACGAGGAAAAAACAAAGGAAACCAGATTTTTTAGAAAGCGCCCCACCCTTCCAAACCCCCCGGGCCCTTTAAACCCGCGGAAACAGCCTCCTCCCCGGGGGAAGGGGGGACCAAAACCCCCTGACTTCTTTTTATCACCAAAAAAAAACCCCCAGAAGGCCAAACGTGGGGGACAAGGTTTCCCCACCACCGGCGGCTCTGGAGGAGAAAAAGGGCAACGTCAAAGACCGGCAACAGATACATGCATCACATCTCCTATCTATCTATCTATCTATCTCCTATCTATCTATCTCCTATCTATCTATCTATCTATCTATCTATCTATCTATCTCCTATCTATCTATCTCCTATCTATCTATCTATCTATCTATCTATCTCCTATCTATCTATCTCCTATCTATCTATCTATCTATCTATCTATCTATCTATCTATCTATCTCCTATCTATCTCTCTCCTATCTATCTCTCTCCTATCTATCTATCTATCTATCTATCTCCTATCTATCTATCTATCTATCTATCTCCTATCTATCTATCTATCTATCTATCTATCTATCTATCTATCTATCTATCTCCTATCTATCTATCTATCTATCTATCTATCTCCTATCTATCTATCTATCTATCTCCTATCTATCTATCTATCTATCTATCTATCTATCTATCTATCTCCTATCTATCTATCTATCTATCTCCTATCTATCTATCTCCTATCTCATATATCTACCTATCTCCTCTCTATCTATCTATCTATCTATCTATCTCCTATCTATCTATCTATCTCCTATCTATCTATCCATCTATCTATCTATCTCCTATCTATCTATCTATCTATCTATCTATCTATCTATCTCCTATCTATCTATCTATCTATCTATCTATCTATCTATCTCTCTCTCTCTCCCATCTCTCCCCTCTCTCTCTCCCATCTATCTAATATCTCTCTCTCTCTCTCTCTCTCCCATCTCTCCCCTCTCTCTCTCTCCATCTCTCTCTCTCTCTCTCTCTCTCCTATCTCTCTCTCTCCATCTCTCTCTCTCTCCTCTCTCTCTCTCTCTCTCTCTCCTCTCTCTCTCTCCTATCTCAGCTCTATCTCTATCTCTCCATTAGGATTAGCAGTATGATGTATGGCCTGACATTTGGAGATACATAAGACTCTGAATAGAGTTTTCTGCTGAAATAATAACCGTCCTCCCTTGTGGCCAGTGCAGCCGCACAGGAGCGGGGGATATTCTTCCCTGCAGGCTAATGGGACAGATGGAAGTTTTACTGGCAGAAGAACAGATCCACCTGCTTGTTTCTCGTGTCCTTCAGTCACTATACGTCTGTTACATTCCCAGGTTTCTCCCCAGGTTTCGGTTTATTACAGGCTCCCAGTTGTAAAATTGTTCTAATAATTTGTGTCATTTTTCTCTATAAAATTCTTCATAAACTCGAGTGGGATCTGGACGTTTCCCTGTCGTTCCTGCTCATGACTGGTTGAATCAAGACATTGCAGGAGTGTATATTTAGTATATACAGACATGCAGTATACATATATACACACACAGCTCTATATATAGTATATACACACACACACATATATACACAATATACAGTATATACACACACACACCGTATAATATATCAAAAACAACACATTTGGATTTTCCCGGTTTTCCCCTACCCCTGTCGCGATCCTTTTGGGCCGCTGCCCATCACAGCAGGATCACACAGGTCTCTTTTTTCAAAAACCCTTATAGCCCAAGAGACTGGGGTCTATCACAATTCTTCATCAAAGGGGTGGAACTCCGGGTTGGGGGTACGCCGGAACCAAGGGAATCCCTGCCTTTACCCCAACCCCCAACACATCGGGGCTTTTTCCACATTGGGGGTTTCCCCGGCGTTGCCTCCAAAATAGCCAATAGATTGGCCGCAGGTTTGCAGATGGCACCAAAGGGTAGTAAGGAACAAAGCCGAGGGTCATAAGGAAAGCGTCCAGGTAAAAAGGTGGATGAATAAGCACAGTGACAAAACAGGCAAGTCAGAAGGGCTAGTGTACAACCTAACAGGACTGGGAGCCTGAAGCTGTAAACCACCCACAGGCCCGAAAAGAAGTGGGAGCCTGAAGCGTAAACCACCCACAGCCAGACAGGAAAAGGGGACCGAAGCTGTAGAACCCCCACAGCCTGAACAGGAAGGGAGCCTGAAACTGTAGAACCCCCCACACCGAACAGGGAAAGGGCACCTAAGCTAAAACCACCCACACCGAACAAATTGGGGGCCAAAACTTTAAAACCCCCCCCCACCTGAACAGGGAAAGGGACCTGAAGCTGAAAACCACCCACACCGAACAGGAAGTGGAGCCCTCCCTTCCCCATAACCTGTAAATTATATTAATCCCAAACCTGTAATATTAATCACGTCCCATAACCTGAATATTTAACACGTCCAATCTCCAGACTCCATTCCTATAACCTGTAGTTGTTCAAGAAGAGGAACAGTTTTTTTGACCACATAAAAAATGACAAAGTGCAGCCGAATCTTGGCTTAGTTGTGGTGATTGTGGTTTCTTTTTGGGGCGGAGCCTATCCAGGGACCTATATCCCTAGCCCGAGCCGGGACCCCAAACATCCCAGCGCCTCAAGCTCTTGACAAACAGGTTTTGACAGAACTTCCAGAGACGGCTCGGTCCTCGGCAGTGAGGCTGCGGGGACAGCCCTGAGCACTCGTGAGGTGTGGGAGATCCCCCACGACCACAATCCCCGGGCCCCCGACCACAGATCCCCCCACCGCTCCCCACAATCCCCCGGGCCCTCCCACAGATTTTCCCCGGCACGACCACAATTTCCCGGGCCCCGCCACAGATCCCCCCGGGGCCCTACCACAGATCCCCCGGCTCCTCACCACAGATCCCCCCGCACGCAGACCACACAACCCCCGGGTCCTCACCACAGATCCCCCCGGGGGGGGGTTTTACCACAAGATCCCCCCGGCCGCGACCACAGATCCCCCCGGCCCTGACCACAGATCCCCCGCTGCTCACCACAATCCCCCCCCCGGCCCCCTGACCACAATCCCCCCCTCCCCCCACAGATCCCCCCCGGCCGCCGACCACAGATCCCCGGCCGCTGACCACAGATCCCCAGCTGACCACAGATCCCCGGGCCCTACCACAATCCCCCCCCCCGCTCACTACAGATCCCCCGGCCGTCACCACAGATCCCCCCGGCCGCTCACCACAGATCCCCCGGGGCCCCCGACCACAATCCCCCCCCGGGCCCCTGACCACAATCCCCCCCGCCACTCACCACAGACCCCCCGGCCGCCGACCCAGACCCCCCGGCTTGCCACCAAGATCCCCCCGGCCCCGACCACAATCCCCCCCCGGGCCCCGACAATCCCCCCGGCCCCCCCACCACAGACCCCCCCGCCCCTCACCACAGACCCCCGGCTCCTCACCACAGACCCCCCCCGCTGACCACAGATCCCCCCGGCCCCGCCGCAATCCCCCGCTCCTCACCACAACCCCCCGGGCCGCTGACCACAATCCCCCCGGGCCCCCCACCACAATACCCCGGGCCCCCCTGACCACAACCCCCCGGGGCCCCGACCACAGATCCCCCCGGCCGCCGACCACGATCCCCCGGCCGCCGACCACAAATCCCCCCGGCCGCCAACCACAGATCCCCCCGGCCGCCGACCACAGATCCCCCCGGGCCCCCCGACCACAGACCCCCCGGGCCCTCACTACAGATCCCCCGCCACGACCACAATTCCCGGCCGCTGACCACAATCCCCCGCCGCTGACCACGATCCCCCCCCCGCTGACCACAGATCCCCCCCCTGCCACCACGATCCCCCCGGCCGCGACCCCACCCCCCCCGCTGACCACAGATCCCCCCGGGTGCACCACAGATCCCACGGCCGCTCACTACAGATCCCCCGGGTGCGACCTGATCCCCCCCGCTCTGACCACAAACCCCCGGCCCTTTACCACAGATCCCCCCACCCTACCACAGACCCCCGCCGCTCACCACAGATTTTCCCCGGGCCCCTCACCCCAATCCCCCCCTGACCACGAACCCCCGGGGTGCTCACCCCCAATCCCCCGGGTTCTCACCACAGACCCCCCGGCCCCGACCACAAACCCACGGCCCTCACCCCAAAACCCCCCGCTGCTGACCTGCCCCCCCGGGTGCGACCACAGAACCCCCCCGGGCCCCTCACCACAGCCCCCCCCGCCCGGCCACGCCCCACCGGCCGCCGACCACAATCCCCCGCTCCTCACCACAGATCCCCGGCCCCTGACCACAGATCCCCCCCCGCCGACCACAATCCCCCCGGCCGCTGACCACAGATCCCCCCGGCCGCTGACCACAGATCCCCCCGGCCGCCGACCACATATCCCCCGGCCGCCGACCACAAATCCCCCCGGCCGCCAACCACAGTTCCCCCCCCCGCCCCCACAATCCCCCCACCGCCACCACAGATCCCCCGGCCGCTCACCACAGATCCCCCGGCCACTGACCACAGATTTCCCCGGCCCCAAACCACAGATCCCCCCGGCCGTGACCACGATCCCCCGGCGCCACCACTGATCCCCCGGCCGCTGACCACAGACCCCCGGCCCTCACCACAATCCCCCCGGGCCGCTGACCACAATCCCCCGGCCGCCCCGACAAACCCCCCGGCTGCTGACCACAGACCCCCGGCCCCCCCACCACGATCCCCCCGGGTGCTGACCATGATCCCCCCCCCTGCGACCCCCAACCCCCCGGCCGCTCACCCAATTTCCCCGGGCCGCTCACCACAATCCCCCCCGCCGCTGACCACAATCCCCCGGCCGCCACCACAATTCCCCGGCGCTCACCACAGATCCCCCCCCGGCCGCTGACCACAGATTCCCCCCCCGCTGACCACGATCCCCCCCGGGGCCCCACCACAGATCCCCCCGCTACTGACCAAATTCCCCCCCCCGCTGACCACGATCCCCCCCCTGCTGACCCAAATCCCCCCCGCCGCCCCCTTTTAAACCCCCCCGCCGCTGACCCCAGATTCCCCCCCCGCGACCACAGAACCCCCCCCGCTGACCACGATCCCCCCGCCGCTCACCACAGATCCCCCCCCGCTCACCACAGATCCCCCGGCCCCTCACCACAGATCCCCCCGGCGCCTGACCACAGATCCCCCCGCCGCTGACCACAGATCCCCGGCCGCTGACCACAGATCCCCCGGCCGCTCACCACAGATCCCCCCGGCTCCTCACCACAGATCCCCCGGTCCCTCACCACAGATCCCCCGGCCGCTGACCACAGATCCCCCGGCCCTCACCACAGATCCCCCGGGCGCTGACCACAGATCCCCCCGGCCGCTCACCACAGAGCCCCCGGGCGCCGACCACAGATCCCCCCGGCTGCTCACAACCTATCCCCCGGCCGCCGACCACAGATCCACCGTCTGCTGACCACAGATCCCCCCGGCCGCTCACCACAGATCCCCCCGGCCGCTCACCACAGATCCCCCCGGCCGCCGACCACAGATCCCCCCGGCCGCTGACCACAGATCCCCCGGCCGCTGACCACAGATCCCCCGGCTCCTCACCACAGATCCCCCGGCTCCTCACCACAGATCCCCCGGCTCCTCACCACAGATCCCCCGGCCGCTGACCACAGATCCCCCGGCACCTCACCACAGAACCCCCGGCCGCTCACCACAGAAACCCCGGCCCCTCACCACAGATCCCCCGGCTCCACACCACAGATCCCCCCCCGCTGACCACAGGTCCCCCGCTCCTCACCACAGATCCCCCGGCCGGTCACCACTGCTCCCCCGGCCGCTCACCACCGCTCCCCCCGGCCGCTGACCACAGATCCCCCGGCCGCTGACCACAGATCCCCCGGCCGCTGACCACAGATCCCCCGGCCCCACACCACAGATCCCCCGGCCGCTGACCACAGATCCCCCGGCCGCTGACCACAGATCCCCCGGCCGCTGACCACAGATCCCCCGGCCGCTGACCACAGATCCCCCGGCCGCTCACCACAGATCCCCCGGCTCCTCACCACAGATCCCCGGCCCCAGACAACAGAACCCCCCGGGCGCTGACCACAGATCCCCCGGCCGCTGACCACAGATCCCCAGCCGCTCACCACAGGTCCCCCGGACCCTCACCACAGATCCCCCGGCCGCGCACCACAGGTCCCCCGGCCGCTCCCACAGATCCCCCGGCCGCTAAACCCCAATCCCCGGTCCCTCACCACAGATCCCCCGGCCGCTCACCACAGGTCCTCCGGTCCCTCACCACAGATCCCCCGGTCCCTCACCACAGATCCCCCGGTCCCTCACCACAGATCCCCCGGCCGCTGACCACAGGTCCCCCGGCCGCTCAGCACAGATCCCCCGGCCGCTCAGCACAGCTCCCCCCGGCCGCTCACCACAGATCCCCCGGCCACTCACCACAGATCCCCCGGCCGCTCAGCACAGATCCCCCGGCCGCTCACCACAGATCCCCCGGCCGCTCACCACAGGTCCCCCGGCCCCTTACCACAGTTCCCCCCGGTCCCTCACCACATTTCCCCGGCCGCTCACCACAGATCCCCCGGCCGCTCACCACAGATCCCCCGGCCGCTCACCACAGATCCCCCGGCCGCACACCACAAATTCCCCGGCAGCTGATGACAACAGATCCCCCGGCCGCTGACCACAGATCCCCAGCCGCTCAGCACAGATCCCCCCGGCCGCTGACCACAGATCCCCGGTCCCTCACCACAGATCCCCCGGCCGCTCACCACAGATCCCCCGGCCGCTGACCACAGATCCCCCCGGCTGCTGACCACAGATCCCCCCGCCGCTGACCACAGATCCCCCGGCCGCTCACCACAGATCCCCCGGCCGCTGACCACAGATCCCCCCGGCCGCTGACCACAGATCCCTCGGCTCCTCACCACAGCTCCCACCGGCTCCTCACCACAGATCCCCCGGCCGCTGACCACAGATCCCCCCCGGCCCCCGACCACAGATCCCTCGGGCCCTCACCACAGATTTCCCCCGCTCCTCACCACAGATCCCCCGCCCCCTGACCACCAGGTCCCCACGGCTCCTCACCACAGATCCCCCCCGGCTCCTCACCACCGATCCCCCGGCCGCTCAGCACAGATCCCCTGGCCGCTGACCACAGATCCCCCGGCTCCTCACCACAGATCCCCCGGCGCCTCACCACAGATCCCCCGGCCGCTGACCACAGATCCCCCGGCGCCTCACCACAGATCGCCGGCCGCTGACCACAGATCCCCCGGCCGCTCACCACAGATCCCCCCGGCCGCTCACCACAGATCCCCCGGCCACTCACCACAGATCCCCGGCCGCTGACCACAGATCCCCAGCCGCTCAGCACAGATCCCCCGGCCGCTCACCACAGATCCCCCGGCCGCTGACCACAGATCCCCAGCCGCTCACACAGATCCCCCGGCCGCTGACCACAGATCCCCCGGCCGCTGACCACAGATCCCCCCGGGCCGCTGACCAACAGATCCCCCGGCCTCTCACCACAGGTCCCCCGGCGCTGACCACGATCCCCCCCGCTGACCACAGATCCCCAGCCGCTCAGCACAGATCCCCCCGGCCGCTGACCACAGATCCCCCGGCCGCTGACCACAGATCCCCCCGGCCGCTGACCACAGATCCCCCGGCCGCTCACCACAGGTCCCCCGGTCCCTCACCACAGATCCCCCGGCCGCTCACCACAGGTCCCCCCCGGCCGCTGACCACCGATCCCCCCGGCCGCTGACCACAGACCCCCGGCCCACCACAGGTCCCCCGGTCCCGCACCACAGATTCCCCGGCCTCTCACCACAGGTCCCCCGGGCCCTCACCACAGATCCCCCGGCCCCTCACCACCGGTCCCCCGGCCGCTCAGCACAGATCCCCCGGCCGCTCACCACAATCCCCCGTCCTCACCACAGGTCCCCCCCTCCCCACCACGATCCCCCGGCCCCCTCACCACGATCCCCGCCGCTCAGCACAGATCCCCCGCCGCCACCACAATCCCCCCGGGCCCCTCACCACAGGTCCCCCCGGCCCCTTTTTTTTTTCCACAGACCCCCCCCGGGCCCTCACCACAGATCCCCCCGCCACCACAGATCCCCCCGCCGCCACCCACAGATCCCCCGCCGCTCACCACAGCTCCCCCGGGGGGCTCACCACAAATTCCCGGGAGCTGTGACAACGATCCCCCACTGCTCACCACAGATCCCCCCCGACCCGCTTACCACAGGTCCCCCGGCGCTCACCACAATCCCCCGGCCGCTCACCACCAGATCCCCTCGTCCTCCTCACCACCACAGTTCCTCCGGTCGCTCACCACAGATCCCCCGGTCCCTCACCACAGATCCCCCGGTCCCTCACCACAACGATTCCCCCGGCCGCTACCACTAGGTCCCCCCGGCCTTCAGCACCGATCGACCCCCGGCCGCTCACCACAGATCCCCGGCCGCTCACACACAGGCCCCCGGCCCTTACCCAGATCCCCCGGTCCCTCACCACAAGATCCCAGGTCCGCTCACCCACAGATCCCCCGGTCCACACCACAGATCCCCCTGCGCTCACCCACAGAATCCCCGGCCCGCTTCACACACAGATCCCCCGGCCGCTCACAACAGATCCCCCGGCCGCTCACCACAGATCCCCCGGCTGCTCACCACAGATCCCCCGACTGATGACCACAGATCCTTCCACTTCACAATTGCATCACACAGATGACCAGGCCAGCTGGCCGATGAGTGGGCAGCCTAGGAGGGCCCCTACTCACCATCAATGAGCTCATGACCCTACTGAAATTGACTATAAAGGTTTCCATAAAGGATCGAGCTGACCATCAGAGGAGCAGGGGAAAATCCCAGAGGGCCCCTAAGCATTGTGGGCCCGTGGACATAGGAGGCCTGAAGCTGCTTATCAAGGAGAAAGGTAGAAAAAGTGAGGCAGCAAGCAAGAGGCATGTATGGAGGGTCCCGAGAATCAGCTCCACTGGTGGGCGCCAAGAATCAACTCCACTGGTGGGCCTCAAGAATCAACTCCACTGGTGGGCCCCGAGAATCAACTCCACTGGTGGGCCCCGAGAATCAACTCCACTGGTGGGCCCCAAGATCATCTCCACAGGTGGACCAAAGAATCCACTCCACTGGTGCCCCGAGAATCACTCCACTCAGGTGGCCCCCGAGAATCAACTCCACAGGTGGTGCCCCGAGAATCTACGCCCACTGTGGCCCCAAGGAATCATCTCCACTGGTGGTTCCTAAGAACATCTCCACTGGTGCCCCGAAATCATCGCCACTGGTGGCTCCGAGAATCATCACCACTGGGGGCCCCGAGAATCAACTCCAGCGGGTGGCCCCCGAGAATCAACTCCACAGGTGGGGGCCCCGAGAATCAACTCCCCTGGTGGCCCCGCGAGAATCAACCTCCACTGTGGGCCCCGAAGAATCTACATCACGGTGGGCCCCAAGATCAACTCCACTGTTGGCCCCAAGAAATCAACTCCACAGGTGGCCCCGAGAATCATCTCCACTGGTGGGCCCCTGAGAATCATCTCCACTGTGGGCCCTGAGAATCAACTCCACTGGTTTTCCCCGAGAATCCACTCCCCTGGTGGGCCCAGAGAAACAACCCCACTGGTTGGCCCAACAGTAATCATTCTCCACTTGTGGTTCAAGAATCATCTCCACTGGTGGCCCGAGAAATCATCTCCACTGGTGGGCTTCCGGGAATCATCTCCACTGGTGGCCCCCGAGAATCATCTCCAACGGTTGCCCACGAAATCAACTCCACAGTTGGCCCCGAGAAACATCTCCACTGGTGTGCCCCTGAGAACATCTCCACTGGTGGGCCTCCCGATAACATCTCGCACTGGTGGGCCCCTGAGAATCATCTCCTGCTGGGGCCCCGAGAATCAACTTCCAATGTGGGCTCCGATATCAACTCCACTGGTGGGCTCCGGGAATCATCTCCACGGTGGGCCCCCTGAGAATCATCATCCACTGGTGGCCCAAGAATCAATCCACAGTTGGGCCCCCCGAGAATCATCTCCACTGGTGGGCCCCGCAATCATCTTCCACTGGTGGCTCCCGAGATCATCGTCCACAGGTGGGCCCCGAGAATCTACTCCACTGTGGCTCCGAGAATCAACACCACTGGTGGGGACTCCGGAATCATCTCCACATGGTGGGCCCCCGAGAATCATCTCCACCTGGTGGCCCCTAGAAATCATCTCCACTGGTGGGCCGGAGAATCATCTCCACAGGCGGCCCCCGATAATCAACTCCACTGGTGGTCCCCGAGAATCAACTCCCACTGGTGGCCCCGAGAATCAACTCCACTGTGGTACCCGAGAATCAACATCCACTGTGGGCCCCGAGAATCACCTCACACTTTTTGGGGCCCCGAGAATCATCTCCATGGGAGGGCCCGCCCGATAATCATCTCCACGGTGGGCCCCCGAAGAATCATCTCCACTGTGGGCCCCCGAGAATCATCTCCACAGGGTTGGGCCCCGAGAATCCATCTCCACTGGTGGAGGCCCCGAGAATCATCTCCACTGTCGGCCTCCGAGAAACTCAACTCCAACTGGTGGGCCCAGAGAATCATCTCCACGGGTGGCTCCGAGAATCAACTCCACGGGTGGAGACCAAGAATCATCTCCACTGTTCGAGACCAAGAATCATCTCCACTGGTGGAGATCAAGAATCATCTCCACTGGTGGAGACCAAGAATCATCTCCACTTGTGGAGACCAAGAATCATCTCCACTGTGGGAGACCCCAAGGGGAAAATCATCTCCAGGGTTTTAACAAGAATCACCCCAGGGGTGGAACAAGAATCATCTCCATTTGTAAACCCAAGAATCACTCCACGGGTGGAGACCAAAACACCCATGGTGGAGACCACGAATCATCTCCACTGGTAGGTACCAAGGATCAACTTCACGGTTGGCCCAAAGAAGAGATGTTTTCAGCTTTAGGAAGGGGGTGTTGATCTAAATCAAGATTTTTTTGTTGTCCAAAATGTCTTGACCTGCTTGGAGGGTTTTCCAGTTATTAAACATGTGCAGTCAACAATGATACAGATGGACAACTCCTTTCCCTGACCTAAATGAGCAAGATGGACTCGACCGCAGACCTGTATCTGGAAACAGTTCAGTCATTGTCAGGTGCAGTCTTTGGGAAGGTGTCCTCTCCAAATCAGAGATCTGCGTCCTATCAATATAACCCAAGTCCAGGCCCCAAAGGCATGGAGAGATTTCCCCTTATAACCCTTACAGGCGAAGTCGAGAGATGTCCATCAAAATAGCAGGGTTTACGGGCACAGTCCTATACATCTAGATCCCCCCTCATCAGCTTACAATGAGGTTGTTCAGGGGGATCCAGTGCAGTGTTTGTTCTGCTTTCTGCGGCCCCTTCTCCCACATGCTTTATGGATGATGGATGGAACAGTGTTCTGTGAGATGTTCAGAGCTTGGGATATTGTTTAAAATCCTAGCCCTGCAATACACTTTGTCACAACTCTATCCCCGAGCTGTCTGATGTGTTCCATGGTTTTCATGATGCTGTTTGTTCACTAATATTCTCTAAGAAACATCTGTGGCCTCCACAAAACAGCTATAGTTATATTTAGGAAAAATGACATAGAGATCTGGTCTATGTACTAATGAGGTGACTTCTAAGGGCAATTAGTCACACCAGATTTTTGTAAATCTTGTCTTCTCTCTTCTGGGACAACACTGAGGATCCGACCCTGATACAATGTAAAGTGAGGACACCCCCAAATGATACAATGTAAAGTATCAATGCCCGATTTTTAAAGGGGAAGAACTCACGCTCAATGTTTTTGGGGGACAAAAGTGAGGACACCCTAAGTGCCCGAAAAGTGAGGACACCCCTAAGGGACCACAAAATTTGAGGACCCCCCTAAGTGATACAATGTAAAGTAGTCAGTGCCCGGCTTGTATCACAGGGAAGAACTTACAGTATCAATGTCTATGGAGACAAAAGTGAGGAAACCCCTAAGGGACCGCAAAAGTGAGTACACCCCTAAGTGATACAATGTAAAGTAGTCAGTGCCCGGCTTGTATCACAGGGAAGAACTCACAGCATCAATGTCTATGGGGACAAAAGTGAGGACACCCCCAAGTGACCACAAAAGTGAGGACACCCCTAATTGATACAATGTTAAGTAGTCAGTGCCCGGCTTGTATCGCAGGGAAAGAGCTCACAGCATCGATGTCTGACTGCTGACAACAAAAGTGAGGACACCCCTAAGTGATGTCAAAAGTGAGGACACCCCTAAGTGACGACAAAAGTGAGGACACCCCTAAGTGACGCCAAAAGTGAGGACACCCCTAAGTGACGCCAAAAGTGAGGACACCCCTAACTAATATAATGTAAAGTAGTCAGTGACCGGCGTGTATAACAGGGGTAATGTGGTGCCCTCAAGCTAACTCACAGCCATCAATATTTAACATCTGGGGACAAATGTGAGGGCACCCCTAAGTGATACAATGTAAAGTAGTCGGTGCCCGGCTTGTATCACAGGGAAGAGCTCACAGCATCAATGTCTATGGGTACAAAAGTGAGGACACCCCTAAAAGACCGCAAAAGTGAGGACACCCCTAAGTGACAACAAAAGTGAGGACACCCCCAAGTGAAAATGGATAAATTAGGCCCAATTTGCCATTTTCCCTCCACAGTTTCATGTGACACATTAGTGTTACAAGGTCTCAGGTGTGTTACATTTGGTGTTATCACTCTCTCTCATACTAGTCCAGCATGGCGCCTCATGGAAAAGATCTGTCTAAGGATCTGAAAAAAAAGAATTGTTGCTACACTTAAATGGCCGAGGCTATAAGAAGATTGCATTGCTGCAGAGGTTACAGGGGGGTCAGCCTGTCACTGCTCAGACCATACGCCGCACACTGCATCGGTCTGCATGGCTGTCGTCCCAGAAGGAAACTTCTTCTAAAGATGATGCACAAGAAAGCCACAAACCGTTTGCTGAAGACAAGCAGACTAAGGACATGGGTTACTGGAACCACGTCCTGTGTCTGATGAGACCAAGAGAAACTTATTTGGTTCAGATGGTATCAGGCCTGTGTGGCAGCAACCAGGTGAGGAGGACAACGACAAGTGTTGGTGGGAGGGTCATGGTTTGGGGCTGCGTGAGTGCTGCCATTCTGGGGACAGTTCATTGAGGAAACCATGAATGCCAACATGTTCTGTGACATCCTGAAGCAGAGCATGATCCCCTCCTTTCTGGGCCGCATCCACCATGATAATGACCCCAAACACCTCCAAGACCCCCACTGCCTGCTAAAGAGAATGAGGGTAAAGGTGCTGGACTGGCCAAGCGTCTCCAGACCTAAACCCTATGGAGCATCTGTGGGGCCTCCTCAAATGGAAGGTGGAGGAGCACAAGGTCTCTACCATCCACCAGCTCCGTGATGTCGTCATGGAGGAGGGAAAAGGACTCCAGTGGTTGCAACCTGTGAAGCTCTAGTATATATAGGTAGCAGCACTGACTATAGAAGGTGTATGGATACATTGTATATATAGGAAGCAGCACTGGCTAGAGGACTATGGATATATATTATATATATATAGGTAGCAGCACTGACTACAGAGAACTATGGATACATTGTATATATAGGTAGCAGCACTGACTATAGAGGGCTGTATGGATACATTTTATATATAGGTAGCAGCACTGACTATAGAGGGCTGTATGGATACATTGTATATATAGGTAGCAGCACTGACTATAGAGGACTATGGATACATAATATATATAGATAGCAGCACTGACTATAGAGGGTGTATGGATACATTGTATATATAGGAAGCAGCACTGACTATAGAGGACTATGGATACATTGTATAGATGTAGCAGCACTGACTATAGAGGGTGTTTGGATACATTTTATATATAGGTAACAGCACGGACTATAGAGGGTGTATGGATACATTGTATATATAGGTAGCAGCACTGACCATAGAGGGTGTATGGATACATTGTATATATAGGTAGCAGCACTGACCATAGAGGGTGTATGGATACATTGTATATATTGGTAGCAGCACTGACTATAGAGGGTGTATGGATACATTGTATAGATGTAGCAGCACTGACTATAGAGGGTGTATGGATACATTGTATAGATGTAGCAGCACTGACTATAGAGGGTGTTTGGATACATTTTATATATAGGTAGCAGCACTGACTATAGAGAGTGTATGGATGCATTGTATATATAGGTAGCAGCACTGACTATAGAGGGTGAATGGATACATTTTATATATAGGTAGCAGCACTGACTATAGAGAGTGTATGGATACATTGTATATATAGGTAACAGCACTGACTATAGAGGGTGTATGGATACATTGTATAGATGTAGCAGCACTGACAATAGAAGACTATGGATACATTATATATATATATATATATATATACACACAGGTAGCAGCACTGACTATAGAGGGTGTATGGATATATTGTGTATATATAGGTAACAGCACTGACTATAGAGGCTCCGTGCATACATTGTATATACATAGGTAGCAGCACTGACTATAGAGGGTGTTTGGATACAGTTTATATATAGGTAACAGCACGGACTATAGAGGGTGTATGGATACAGTGTATATATTGGTAGCAGCACTGACCATAGAGGGTGTATGGATACATTGTATATATAGGTAGCAGCACTGACCATAGAGGGTGTATGGATACATTGTATATATAGGTAGCAGCACTGACCATAGAGGGTGTATGGATACATTGTATATATAGGTAGCAGCACTGACTATAGAGGGTGTATGGATACATTGTATATATAGGTAGCAGCACTGACTATAGAGGGTGTATGGATACATTGTATATATAGGTAGCAGCACTGACTATAGAGGGTGTATGGATACATTGTATATATATAGCAGCACTGACTATAGAGGGTGTATGGATACATTGTATATATAGGTAGCAGCACTGACTATAGAGGGTGTATGGATACATTGTATATATAGGTAGCAGCATTGACTATAGAGGCTATGTGGATACATTGTATATATAGGTAACAGCACTGACTATAGAGGAATATGGATACATTGTATATATAGGTAGCAGCATTGACTATAGAGGCTATGTGCATACATTGTATATATAGGTAGCAGCATTGACTATAGAGGACTATATATGTAGCAGCACTGACTATAGAGGGTGTATGGATACATTGTATAGATGTAGCAGCACAGACTATAGAGGGTGTATGGATACATTTTATATATAGGTAGCAGCACTGACTATAGAGGTGTATGGATGCATTGTATATTTATTGGTAGCAAAGCACTGACTATAGAGGTGTATGGATACACTTTTTATAATTAGGTAGCAGCATGACTATAGAGAATTGTATGGATGCATTGTATATATAGGTAGCAGCACTGACATAGAGAGTTATTAATAAAAAAAAACAACATGTATTATCATATATAGGTAGCAGCACTGACTATAGAGGGTGTATGGATACATTGTATATATTGGTAGCAGCACTGACTATAGAGGGTGTATGGATACATTGTATATATAGGTAGCAGCACTGACCATAGAGGGTGTATGGATACATTGTGTAGATCTGTGGATACATTGTATATATATAGCAGCTCTGACTATAGAGGGTGTATGGATCCATTGTGGAGATCTATGGATACATTGTATAGATCTAATAGATCTATGGATACATTGTGTAGATTTATGGATAAACTGTATATATATAGCAGCACTGACTATAGAGGGTGTATGGATACATTGTGTAGCTCTATGGATACATTGTATATATATAGCAGCTCTGACTATAGAGGGTGTATGGATACATTGTATATATAGGTAGCAGCACTGACAATAGAGGGTGTATGGATACATTGTGTAGCTCTATGGATACATTGTGTATATATAGCAGCTCTGACTATAGAGAACTATGGATACATTGTATGTATAGGTAGCAGCTCTGACTATAGAGGGTGTATGGATACATTGTATATATATAGCAGCTCTGACTATAGAGGGTGTATGGATACATTGTATATATAGGTAGCAGCACTGACAATAGAGGGTGTATGGATACATTGTATATATAGGTAGGAGCACTGACAATAGAGGGTGTATGGATACATTGTGTAGCTCTATGGATACATTGTATCTGAGACACAATGGATCGGTCTCTGCCTCCAGTGTCCGCGCTCGGATTGCCGCATGCAGCCATTACCGCACCTTGTGTCCTTGTTACATGTCGCTGTCTCTCTCCGGTGATGGTGGCGTCTCCCACACCCTGTGGAGGGCTCCTCACTCCGCTCCGTCCATGTCTCCGCCGCCGCCGCCGCTGTCTCCTCCCACCTCTCCCCGATCCCTCACCTCTCACTGCCGGGAGCCGATCAATGTCCCGATGATTGGCCCCAATAATCCGGGGGGACGGAGCCCTCCTAGAGCAGCAGCAGCACTACGACTCCCATCATCGGGACAATGCAATGGAGAGATCCCTGATACTGGTGGGGGCCGTGAGCGACCCCCGAGGTGAGGGCCCTGTCTGCTGATCACAGACTCCTCACTGCTGTATATAGATAGGAAGGAAAGAGAGAATATATATATATACCTGCCGGCCTCATACTGTGTATATCCCCCTGTGACCCCCGGACTCCTCTGAAGAGTCCTGTGGTATCAGATCCTGTGAGGTGTGAGGTGCGGCCCCTGCTCTGACCCCCAGGGCCCAGACTCCTCTGAAGAGTCCTGTGGTATCAGATCCTGTGAGGTGCGGCCCCTGCTCTAACCCCTGTGGCCCGGACTCCTCTGAAGAGTCCTGTGGTATCAGATCTGAGAGGTGCGGCCCCTGCCTGACCCCTGGGGCCGGACTCCTCTTAAGAGTCCTGTGGTATCAGATCCTGTGAGGTGCGGCCCCTGCTCTGACCCCCAGGGCCCGGACTCCTCTGAAGAGTCCTGTGGTATCAGGTCCTGTGAGGTGTGGCCCCTGCACTGACCCCCAGGGCCCAGACTCCTCTGAAGAGGCATGTGGTATCAGATCCTGGGAGGTGCGGCCTCATGCTCTGACCCTGAGGCCCGGACTCCTCTGAAGAGTCCTGTGGTATCAGATACTGTAAGGTGTGGCCCCTGCTCTGACCCTGAGGCCTGGACTCCTCTGAAGAGTCCTGTGGTATCAGATCCTGTGAGGTGCGGCCCCCGCTCTGACCTCCGAGGCCCGGACTCCTCTGAAGAGTCCTGTGGTATCAGATCCTGTGAGGTGCGGCCCCCGCTCTGACCCCGCACTCCTCTGCAGAGTCCTGTGGTATCAGATCCTGTGAGGTGCGGCCCCCGCTCTGACCCCCGGGGCCCGGACTCCTCTGAAGAGTCCGTTGGTATCAGACCCTGTGAGGTGCGGCCCCTGCTCTGACCGCCGGGGCCTGGACTCCTCTGAAGAGTCCTGTGGTATCAGACCCTGTGAGGTGCGGCCCCTGCTCTGACACTGGGGCCCGGACTCCTCTGAAGAGTCCTGTGGTATCAGATCCTGTGAGGTGTGAGGTGCGGCCTCTGCTCTGACCCCGGGGCCGGACTCCTCTGAAGTGTCCTGTGGTATCAGATCCTGTGAGGTGTGGCCCCTGCTCTGACCCCTGGGGCCCGGACTCCTCTGAAGAGTCCTGTAGCAGGAGGTTCCTCAGTAATGTCGTTCTTCTGTGGGATCGGAGCAGACAGGCTGCCCACCCCACCCCCGCCTCAATCAGCTCGGACCCCATGACCCTGTCCCCGCTCGTCCTTCCTTGGACACATTTGATGGGTACTGACCCCTACACCCCAGGGACCCCACAGGTCCGGCCGCTCTGGAGCCGCTCCCACCCCGGTGACTACACATCAGACTCCTCGGATCCTTACACTTTGCCCATTTTTTCTGTTTCCAACATCCAGAAGCTTCCGGTCACTAATATTCCCCCTGACAGGAGCCGTCGTCACCAGATATCAGTGTTATTCTCTTCACCGGTTCTGATGTTATGGGGAATATGTACATACAGTTGACACCAGCAGTTTTCCTCCCCTGTATATAAAGCCCCATCTGCAGGTTTCTCCCTCCCTCTATATAAAGCCCCATCTGCAGGTTTCTCCCTCCCTCTATATAAAGCCCCATCTGCAGGTTTCTCCCTCCCTCTATATAAAGCCCCATCTGCAGGTTTCTCCATCCCCTCTATATAAAGCCCCATCTGCAGGTTTCTCCATCCCCTCTATATAAGCCCATCTGCAGGTTTCTCTCCTCTTAAAACCTCTGCAGGTTTCTCCATCCCCTCTATATAAAGCCCATCTGCGGTTTCTCCATCCCCTTATATAAGCCCATCTGCAGTTCTCATCCCTCTATATAAGCCCATCTGAGTTTCTCCCTCCCTCTATATAAAGCCACATGTGCACGTTTCTCTATCCCCTCTATAAAGCCCATCTGCAGGTTTCTCCATCCCCTCTATATAAAGCCCCATCTGCAGGTTCTCCATCCCTCAATAAGCCCCTCTGCAGTTTCTCCCTCCTCTATATAAGCCCCATCTGCAGTTTTCTCCCTCCCTCTATATAAATCCCATCTGCAGGTTTCTCCCTGTATATATAAGCCCCATCTGCAGGTTTCTCCCTCCCTCTATATAAAGCCCCATCTGCAGGTTTCTCTCCCTCCCTCTATATAAAGCCCCATCTGCAGGTTTCTCTCCCTCCCTCTATATAAAGCCCCATCTGCAGGTTTCTCCCTCCCCTCTATATAAAGCCCCATCTGCAGGTTTCCTCCCCTGTATATAAAGCCCCATCTGCAGGTTTCTCCATCCCCTCTATATAAAGCCCCATCTGCAGGGTTCTCCCTCCCCTCTATATAAAGCCCCATCTGCAGGTTTCTCCCTCCCTCTATATAAAGCCCCATCTGCAGGTTTCTCCCTCCCCTCTATATAAAGCCCCATCTGCAGGTTTCTCCCTCCCTCTATATAAAGCCACATCTGCAGGTTTCTCCATCCCCTCTATATAAAGCCCCATCTGCAGGTTTCTCCATCCCTCTATATAAAGCCCCATCTGCAGGTTTCTCCCTCCCTCTATACAACGCCCCATCTGCAGGTTTCCCCCTCCCTTTATAAAAAGCCCAACTGCAGGTTTCCCCTCCTTATTAAAGTCCATCTGCAGTTTCCCTCCCTTATATAACGGCCCATCTGCAGGTTTCTCCCTCCCCTCTATATACAGCCCCATCTTCTGGTTTCCGCCCCTTTATATAAAGCCCCATCTGCAGGTTTCTCCCTCCCTCTATATAAAGCCCATAAAGCCCCATCTGCAGGTTTCTCCCTCCCTCTATATAAAGCCCATCTGCAGTTTCCCCCTCTATATAAAGCTCATCTGCAGTCTCCCCCCTCTATATAAAGCCACATCTGCAGGTTTCTCCCTCCCTCTATATAAAGCCCCATCTGCAGGTTCTCCATCCCCTGTATATAAAGCCACATCTGCAGGTTTCTCCCTCCCTCTATATAAAGCCCCGTCTGCAGGTTTCTCCCCAGCGGGGAGCGGGGATGGGCCTCTATATAAAGCCCCATCTGCAGGTTTCTCCCCAGCGGGGAGCGGGGATGGGCCTCTATATAAAGCCCCATCTGCAGGTTTCTCCCTCCCTCTGTATAAAGCCCCATCTGCTGGTTTCTCCCTCCCTCTATATAAAGCCCCATCTGCAGGTTTCTCCCTCCCTCTATATAAAGCCCCATCTGCAGGTTTCTCCCTCCCTCTATATAAGCCCCATCTGCAGGTTTTCTCTCTGACATTTAAGATCAGAATATAACCTTCCCGTTTTAGGTCAATTCGGAACCAAAATTATTTCTATTCCCCAAATGCAGAATAATGAGGAGAATTTTTAAGGCATTTTAATTACTTTCTGTAAAGTCAGCAGTTTCCTCCATTTCATTAGTATTTGGTGGCTTTGCCCTTAAACTGTAGGACTTGGGTCAAACGTTCTGGATCCTTCCACAAGCTTCTCACAATAGTTGGTGGGAATTTTGGCCGCTTCCTCCTGACAGAACTGGTGTCACTGAGCCATGTTTGGGGGTCTCTTGCTCGCTGAGCCATGTTTGGGGGTCTCTTGCTCGCTGAGCCATGTTTGGGGTCTCTTGCTCGCTCCGGCCTCTTCAGCTTTGTCCATACATTTCCAATAGGATTGAGATCAGGGCTTTGTGACGGCCGCTCCAGAACATGGACTTGGTTCTCCTGAAGCCACTTTGTAACCAGTTTGGCAGCAGCTTCGGGTCATTGTCCATTTGGAAGACCCATTTCCACCCAAGCTGTAACTTCCTGGCTGATGTCTTGAGATGTTGCTTCAGTTTTGCCACATAATCTTCTCTTCTCATGATGCCATCTATTTTGTGAAGTGCACCAGTCCCTCCTGCAGCAAAACAACCCCACAACATGATGCTGCCACCCCCGTGTGTCACAGTTGGGATGGTGTTCTTAGGCTTCCAAGCTTCTCCCTTTTTCCTCCAAACGTAGCAATGGTCATTATGGCCAAACAACTCAATGTTAGGTCTTTATTCCTGTGCATTTGGCTTTGCTATGTGTCGTTTGGACCAATGGCGTCTTCCCCCGGCCCGGCGGCCTTTTTAGCCCTTTTTGATACAGGGGTCGCTTCCCCTGTGGGGTAATGTACAATTTTCCCAAATTCCCCCAGTTTTTTCACAAGGGCGTTTGCTTTTGTTCTTGGGTTGATTTTGGGACCCTGTTGGACCCCCAAAAAAATTAAAATTTTGGGCCCAGAACTTTTTTCTTTTTGGCGTTATGATGGGGTGGGGCATTTTTTTTTATTCAGAAGAATGAGGTACCTTCAGGGATCTGAAAATTGCAGCCCGGGGGGGGCTTGTGCAAATTCCCCAATTCTCTTCCTGATATCTTGGTGAAATTTCCCTTTTGACTTTCCCCTGATGTTACCCAAAGAAAACGGGGTGTTTCTGGTTTTCCTTAAAAATACTTTAAAAAGGTGTTTCTCTAAAAATTTAAACTCGTCACAGCCCGGGGCGGTGGCCCCCCCCCGGGGGGGGGGGGGGTGGTCCCCAAAGGCGGGGTTGGTACAGCCGGGGTGGGTCACAGCGGGGGGATGGTCACAGCGAGGGTTGGGCACGGGGGGGATTGGGGGGGGTTTTCCCGCGGGGGGTGGGCACGCGGGGATTTGGGCACAGCGAGGATGGGGCAACCCGCGAGGATGGTTTCCGTGGGGGGATGGGCGGGACAGCGGGATGGTCGGCACAGGGGGGTTTGGGCACGGAGGATGGTCAAGCGAGGGGTTGGGCACAGGTTTGGGGGTGGTCGGTCCCCAGCGGAGTTTGGGTTTGGGCACAGGGGGGGGTTGGTCAAAAGGGGATGGTCCAGCGGGGTTTGGGCCCCAGCGGGGATGGTCAACAAGGGCCGGGGTTTGGTCCACAGTTTGGGGGGTGGCACAGGGGATGGTCCCGGGGCACGCGGGGGATGGCTTTTTGGTCACAGCGGGGGATGGTTGGGGCACAGCGGGGATGGCAGGGGGGGGATGGTTGGTCACAGCGGTGATGGTTGGGGCACCCGTGGGGGGCTGGGGTTGGTCCAGCGGGGGGGGTTGGGCACAGGGGGGGATGGGTCGGGGCACAGGGGGAGGTGGGCACAGGGGGGATTGGGTCACAGCGGGGGAGGGTCAAGCGGAGATGGTTTACGGGGGGGAAAGGTTCACACGGGGGATGGTCAGGGCCCGTGGGGATGGTCGGTCACAGCGGGGATGGTCCAGGGGGATGGTCACGCGGGTGGTTTGGGCACAGCGGGGGGGTGGGGGTCCAGCGGGGATGGCCAGCGGGGGTGGGTCACAGTGGGGATGGTTGGTCACAGCGGGGATGGGGGCAAAAAGCGGGGGGTGGTGGGGCACAGCGGGGATGGTCAAGCGGGGTGGTCACAAACGGGGGGGAAAGGGCGGGGGTCAAAAGCGGGGTTGGGGAAAAGGGGGGAATGGTCACAGGGGGATGGTCGCTACCAGGGTGGAGGGGCACCAGGGAATGGTCCCAAACGGGGATGGTCACAGCGGGGGGATGGGGGGGGTTTGGTCACCCGGGGGGTTGGTCAAGCCGGGGGGGGTGGTTTCCGGGGGCACAAGGGGGGATGGTCCGGTCAACAACGGGGATGGTCACAGCGGGGGGGTGGGGGGTTGGTCACAGTGGGGATGGTCACAGCGGAGATGGGTCCGGGCACAACGGGGGGAATGGGGTTCCAGGGGGGCCCGGTCCCCAGGTTGGGGAAAGGTCCCAGGGGGATTTGGGCCCAGCATAGGGTGGTCCGGGGGATTTTTTGGTTTTGGGGTTCCCCCGGGGGTTGGTTGGTACAGCGGGGATGGTTGGTCAAGCCGGGGGGAATGGGTTTTTTCACGCGGGGATGGTCACAGCGGGATGGTTCAAGTGGGGAAAGGTCGGTTTACCCGTGGGGTGGTCAAAACGGGGGATGGGGCACTGGGGGGGCTTGGGCACAGAGGGGATGGTGGTCACAGGGGGGGATTTGGGCACAGGGGGGGGATGGGGGGGTTTACAGCGGGGATTTTGGGCACAGGGGATTTGGTTTTACAGTGGGGATGGTCCCGGGGGGCACAGGGGGATGGTCGGGGGCACAGGGGATTGGTCACAGGGGGAAGGTCGGTACAGGGGGGTGGTCCTCCCCAGTGGGGATGGTCCGTGGGGGGTGGGCCCAGCGGGGGGTGGGGTCACAGCGGGGATGGTCACAGTGGGGATGGTCACAGTGGGGATGGTCGGTCACAGCGGGGATGGTCGGTCACAGCGGGGATGGTTGGTCACAGCGGGGATGGTCGGTCACAGCGGGGATGGTCACAGCGGGGATGGTCACAGCGGGGATGGTCGGTCACAGCGGGGATGGTCACAGCGGGGATGGTCGGTCACAGCGGGGATGGTCGGTCACAGCGGGGATGGTCACAGCGGGGATGGTCGGTCACAGTGGGGATGGTCACAGCGGGGATGGTCGGTCACAGCGGGGATGGTCGGTCACAGCGGGGATGGTCACAGCGGGGATGGTCACAGCGGGGATGGTCGGTCACAGCGGGGATGGTCACAGTGGGGATGGTCACAGCGGGGATGGTCGGTCACAGCGGGGATGGTCACAGCGGGGATGGTCACAGCGGGGATGGTCACAGCGGGGATGGTCACAGCGGGGATGGTCACAGCGGGGATGGTCGGTCACAGCGGGGATGGTCACAGCGGGGATGGTCGGTCACAGCGGGGATGGTCGGTCACAGCGGGGATGGTCGGTCACAGCGGGGATGGTCGGTCACAGCGGGGAATAGGTCAAGCGGGGGATCGGTCCAGCGGGAGTCACAGGGGGATGGTACAGCGGGGATGGTCCATGGGGATGGTCGGTCACAGTGGGGATGGGTCGGTCACTGGGGGGATGGTCGGTCACTGGGGGTGGTGGGTCCAAGGGGGGGGGGTGACAGCGGGGGGGGGGGTGGTACACGGGGATGGGCAGGGGGGGTTGGTCACGCGGGGGTGGTCCAGGGGGAGGTTGGTCAAGCGGGGGTTGGGCACAGGGGGATGGTCGGTCACAGGGGGGGTTTGGGAAGGGGGGTCAAGCGGGGATGGACCAGGTCAAAGGGGGGCTTGGGGGGGGTCTCCCCCGGGGGTGGTCGGTCACTGGGGGATGGCGGTCCAGGGGGATGGGGGGTCACAGCGGGGGGGTTGGTCACAGCGGGGTTGGTCACAGTGGGGTTGGTCGGTCACAGTGGGGATGGTCACAGCGGGGATGGTCGGTCACAGCGGGGGATGGTCCAGGGGGATGGTCGGTCACAGCGTGGATGGTCACAGCGGGGATAGTCACAGCGGGGATGGTTGGTCACAGCGGGATGGGGGCCAGGGGGATGTCCAGGGGGGGGTTGGTCACAGCGGGGTGGTACGGGGGGGTCGGTCACAGGGGGATGGTCACGGGGGATGTCACGCGGGGGTGGGTAAACGGGGGCACGGGGGATGGCGGGCACAGGGGGATGGTCCAAAGGGGGAAAGGTCACAGCGGGGGGTGGTCGGGGCCCCGGGGGATGGTCACAGCGGAGATGGGTCCAAGGTCACAGGGGGAAAGGTCTCCCGGGGGATCACGGGGTGGTCGGTCACAGGGGGGATGGTCACAGCGGGGATGGTCGGTCACAGCGGGGATGGTCACAGCGGGGATGGTCCCAGCGGGATGGTGGTCACAGGGGGGTGGGCAAGGGGGTGGCGGTCACAGCGGGGATGGTTGGTCACGGCGGGGATGGTCACTGCGGGGATGGTTGGTCACAGCGGGGATGGTCACAGCGGGGATGGACAGCGGGATGGCGGTCACAGCGGGGGAAGGGGGGGTGGTTTCAAGGGGGGGGTCCCGGGGGGGCGCGCGGGGTGGTTTGGGTTTGGGGGTGGTCACAGCGGGGATGGTGGTACCGGGGAGGGTCCAGCGGGGAGGGTCGGTAAGGGGGGTGGTCCCCGGGGATGGTCGGTACGGGGTGGTCCAGCGGGATGCGGGCACGTGGGGATGGTCCCAGCGGGGATGGTCGGACGCGGGGATG
>JAODAL010021653.1:0-66551 GCA_025379985.1 Phyllomedusa bahiana
AAAACAACAGTCCCCAGGAGGAGGGAGGAAGGACCGATGCGGACCGGGAGCCTTTTCTCCCCGTAAAATTTTCCACAAGGCCCGACAGTTTCACAATTTCATCGGTCTTCATTAGAAGTGGTTCGGGTCCAGAGCTAGTGAAAGGGGGCGCATCAGCTCTCAGGGTGCATCATCTCAGGCAAGTCAGGGCTGTGTTGAAGCTGTGCCGAGGCAGCGGAGGAGAGGAGGAGGAGGGAGGTATTCCTAGACACCAATGTTACCGACGTCCCTGCCTTGGAAAGAGGTTGGCGCGAATTTGCTGATGATCACTAGGTAGATCAGTTTGAGATTGCCCCTCGACCCAGAGGCTTGGGAAATCAAGGCTCCATCTCTCACATGAAGTGCTTGGATGCTCCATTTCCTCCAACATGACCTCGCATTAAGGCCATCAAAATGAACAACAGTTACTGGTGGCCACCCTCCTGGATCCCCGTACAAAACAAAACTCAGCACTTTCCTTCCACCCACCCAAATAGAGAGTAAAATGCAGAAATGGAGACCTTGCTGATTGATCAACTGAGACATCTGTTGCGTCTGCTTCACGTTCCCCAAATGTCACGGTGGAACAACATCAGCGACGTGACAGCAGTAGAGTGCCAAGTAGGCGTAGCGCAGCAGCAGGCAAGGTGGCAGAAGCCTAATGGGTGACCTCTGGCAATCTTTGTTTACCACCTCACCAACGCATGCAATGCAGGGCACACATCCAACACACAGAGATCAGCTTAAGATCATGTGCACGACTATCTGCGTCTCAACACCGATGTTTTTGTATGTGTTCCGGACCCAATAGACTTCTGGGTATCCAAAATGGACGAATGCCCGAGCTGGCTCTCACGCCATAGAGGTGTTGTCCTGCCCAGCAGCCACGTCATAATCTGAGCGGACCTTCAGCACAGCTGGAGAGTCATTACAGACAAACGCATCCGGCTTTCTACAGATACTGTGGATCGTTTGACTTTCATCAAGATGAATCAGGCATGATCTCTGATGATGTTGTGGCCCCAATTGCCGAGGTCACCGATTAGTTGCCCGGTCTACTTACACATTCCTCTTCAAACAGAAATGGTCCTCTTGAAAAATGTTTTTTAAAATGACATTTCTTACTGCAATTTTATTCTCTTTTCCCAACAGTTCTTTGCTGGTTTTGCTGTGAGGAGACTGTAAAAGACAGCAAGGTTTTATGACAACACCGTATTCATTTACTCACTTTATCTTAAGAAGTTTTCGCATTGTCAATGGTTTTGAGGTCATGTTGCTGATACAGCTATAATTATGGTCCTTTGGAACAGAAATGTGGCTTTTAAGTGGCATTCTCCCTCACAATTTTTAATAGTGGCTGAGAAGTCATATTTATAATTTTTTGGGGTCATGTAGCTGTGAGATACAGCAATAATCATGGTCCTTTGGAACAGAAATGTGGCTTCTAAGTGGCATTTCTCCCTCACAATTTTTAACAGTGGCTGAGAAGTCATTTTTATAATTTTTGGGTCATGCTGCTTTGAAATGCAGCAATACTACAGGTCCTATTATAAAAAAAATGTTGTTTCTAACAGACATTTGTTCTTCACAATTGTCCAAAGTGGCTCAAGGGTCATGCTTTGAATTTTGGGGGCATTTTGCTTTGAAATGCAGCTATACTACAGGTCCTATTATAAAAAAATGTTGTTTCTAACAGACATTTGTTCTTCACAATTGTCAAGAGTGGCTCAAGGGTTATGGTGCTGTCAGAAACAGGAATAGGTAGGACACTGTTAATGGACACATATTGCAAAATGACTTGTTTTTGCAAGATCTTTAACATAGCTATCAATCCCTGTATTGAGACAACCCATTTAATACAATTAAAAAAAGAGAAACAAAGACATGGTGGGATTCCATCCTATTTTAAAAATGTGTTTTCTAGAATTAAACTACTAAAAAACTTGCATGTACAAAATAGCTGGTAAAAAAATTCCTCTGAATTGTACAAGGGAGGTACAGGAAAACTTGACCAGATGTAGGTTATTCAGAGGACATGGAGTATGGAGCACGGACAGAGAACAAAGTACAGAGACAATTTCCTCCAGCACGTTGAGTAAAATGAGAAAAAGAATGCCAAGAAAAAGGGCACCTGGGTGTAACAGGAGCGTTAACCACCAGTATTTCCAAGTGAAGCTCAATGGTCCGCACGTCATACGGAGGAGCCAAGCGCGTACCCATGTCCTTGACTGTGTACTGAGGAAGGCTGGGAGTTCTCACACTTCCCGCTTCCCGCCCGTCTGCTTCACAACGACAGTTCTTCGTTGCTCGGCGGTCATCAGGGCAGTTTTAAACCTGCGTGTTAATAGATGACATACGCCAATCCTGGGCTCTCACCGCACCCACTTAAACTCCGGCCCTGGGTCATTGCTGTGGCACAGACAGGTATAGTCCATGTCCAGTTCGAACTAAAATGGTTGTTGAAAAGACTCCCTTTTTCCGGCCACCTTTTTAATCTGGGGGTCAGACAGGTTAATGGTCATACTGCGGTCCCAGGACAGTTCTAGTCAATTCCAGTTCAACAAAAATGGTGGTTAAAGACTCTTTTTTTCCTGCACTTTTTTAATCTGTGGGTCAGACAGGTTTAAGGGTCATGCCTGGCGGTCCAGGACAGGGTTTGTCAATGTCCATTCAACTAAAATGGTGTTCAAAAGACTGCTTCTTCCGGCACTTTTTTAATCTGTGGTCATGCAGGTTTTTTAGGGTCAAACAGCGTTCTAGGACAGGGAAGTCAATGTCCCCATTCAAGTAAAATGATGGTTACAACATAATACTGCCTTCTGGCACTTTGTTTAATTTGTGGATTGTATGCATGGTTTAAGGTCCCTGCTGTGGTACAAAGACAGGGGATAGTGAATGGTGTGTGACTTTTTTTCTCTGTGCTTTATAGCCCTAAGTGGTGTTGCCTAAATGTATCACGTATCCTTTTGACTGTTGTGATGTTAATTCCAGCTTTCTCCAGCCCTGTTTGGGTGTAAGATGAAGGTGTTGTTTGAGCTCTCCCATAGACTTTTTAGAATGTCATCGCACAGAATCGACTGCTCACTATGAAAAACACTATTTATGGGTGGCCGACTATCGAATATCGCCCGATGTCGATAGCCAACGTAATCGCTCAACATTAATCCTAAAGACACGCTTGGTCTTATTTTCAGGGATTGTCTTATTTTTCCATGAACAAGAATTCACATTTATTGTTGAACAAAAAATCAACATTTATTAATATACTGTAGTCATGTCATCACAACAACAGATAAGAACCAGCAAACTATGATTCAACCCAAGAATTTCTTAGGACCCTATTTCCATGTACAACAATCAATGGTACATTTATCATGTCATCGTCTTCTGGAACATCATTACTATCCAAACCCTGAATTGTATGGTGCATTTCCAGTGACATTTCTTTTAGAATCATTTCCCCCCAATTTCTCATGTCTAGTAATAGCACTTTCCTTAAATGAGTACCTCTTGTTCATGGAGTTCCCATTCAAGGTAAGACCCATCTAAATGATCTGCTAACGCTAATGTATGACGTGGGGGGAGCTACAGCAATCACTGCTGCTAGGTCTTATTTTCAGGAGAGGTCTTATATTGCTAAGCTTGAAAAAAATTGCACTAGGTCTTATTTTCGGAGGATGTCTTATTTTCAGGGAAACAGGGTATATGCATATCTATATTCATTGATTTATACAGCAGAATACTGAGAACAGTATTTACGAAAATCAGCATGTATTGATGTTATAACACATAGTTCAGGACATTTAAAAGGCTTTTCCACAAGCTGCTGCGTTTTTCATGGGGAAGGGACAGTGACTCGTCCCCCAAACTTCATGCATCATTTTTTTAATACATAGCCTGTTTACATGGGAGTGGGGGGGGGGCACATCTGATGACGACTAAAAACCATTATTCTGCTCTGATGAGCTGACAAACATACCTTCAATGGCAAGTTTCACACAGTGACTCCATCAATATTAATCTAATAATGTATCACAAGTGGACTGCAAAGTGATTCACATGCAATCACATGTTTTCCCCTCATCAACATCCACATACAGAGTAATCAAGGTATGTAATGTGAATTCTACATTGAGCCTCTGACCTCAACCGCTACATCTCTCGTGGTGTCCACACATTCCATACTATTCCATTAAACCTTTTATCTTGTATGTAACCCTTTTAGGATGATTAACACTTTAATTCAAAGGGGTTTTTATACCATATACATTAATAACCTATTGAAAGGAAAGGTGATAAAGGGCTGATCAATGGGATCCCACTACTATGTCCCCCTTTGTTGTGTAATGCGCTTGTATGATGAAGAAGTCTTTGATGGTGCAATGGGCAAACACACAAACACATTGCTGCTCTTCACACAGTCTATGGGATTGACAAAGATTGTGGAGAAGCTCTAGATATTTGTGGGGGAACTAGTGGTGGGACCATAGAAGTCAGTTATTTATCACCTGTCCTGTGGATAGGTGTCCAGGGTGGAAAATCCTTTAAATTATTCTTATGTTTTCCATTTACATTATAGGTAGGTTTCATACAATGCTGCCCTTACAAAGGAGAGCGGATCTGTCCCCATACTATGTTTCAGGACTGGGACAAGGTATTCTAGTGCCCTAGGCAAATAAGGCACATAGTGCCCCCCCACCCCTCCCAATGGAGAATTCAGTCCCATCCGTGCCTACTTGCTCCGTCCTAGGTGGTTGCCTATCCTTACCTACCCATCATCTCGGCCCTGCTTACATAGGAACCAGACCTGTCCACACATTATGATGCCCTTACATAGGAGAGTGGATCTGACCTTATATCATGCTTCCGTTACATAGGAGAGCAGACCAGTCCTGATTTTATACTCCCCTTACATAGGAGAGTGGAACTGTCCTCATACTATACTGCCCTTACATAGGAGAGCAGACCTGTCCCCACACGATGCTGTCCTTACATAGGAGAGCAGACCTGTCTCCATACTATACTGTCCTTACATAGGAGAGTGGACCTGTCCTCATACTATACTGCCCTTACATAGGAGAGCAGACCTGTCCTCATACTATACTGCCCTTACATAGGAGAGCAGACCTGTCCTCATACTATACTGCCCTTACATAGGAGAGGGGACCTGTCCTCATACTATAATGCCTTAATAGGAAGAGCAGACCTCCCCATACTTATCTGTCCTTACATGGGAGAGCAGACCTGTCTCCATACTATGCTATTCTTACATAGCGAGCAGACCTGTCTCCATACTATGCTGTTCTTACATAGGAGAGTGGAACTGTCCTCATACTATACTCCCCTTACATAGGAGAGCAGACCTGTCCCCATACTATACTGTGCTTACATAGGAGAGCAGACCTGTCTCCATACTATGCTGCCCCTACTATGAGAGCAGACCTGTCCCCATACTATGCTGCCCCTACTAAGACAGCAGACCTGTCCCCAGCAGACTATACTATTCTTACATAAAAGTGGACCTCTCCCCATATTATGCCGCCCTTACATAGGAGAGCAGACCTGTCCCCATACTATGCTGCCCTTACTGTACATAGGAGAGCAGACCTGTCCCCATACTATACTGTCCTTACATAGGAGAGACCTGTCCCCATACTATGCTGCCCTTACAGAGGAGAGCAGACCTGTCCCCATACTATGCTGTGCTTATATAGGAGAGCAGACCTGTCCCCATACTATGCTGCCCTTACTGTACATAGGAGAGCCAACCTGTCCCATACTATGCTGTCCTTACATAGGAGAGTAGACCTGTCCCCATACTATGCTGTGCTTATATAGGAGAGCAGACCTGTCCCCATACTATGCTGTGCTTATATAGGAGAGCAGACCTGTCCCCATACTATACTGTTCTTACATAGGAGAGCAGACCTGTCCCCATACTATGCTGCCCTTACATAGGAGAGTAGACCTGTCCCCATACTATACTGTTTTTACATAGGGGAGTAGACGTGTCCCCATACTATGCTGCTCTTACATATGAGAGCAGACCTGTCCCCATACTATACTATTCTTACATATGAGAGCAGACCTGTCCCCATACTATACTGTCCTTACATAGGAGGGCAGACCTGTCCCCATACTATACTATTCTTACATAGGAGAGTAGACCTGTCCCCATACTATACTGTTTTTACATAGGGGAGTAGACGTGTCCCCATACTATGCTGCACTTACATAGGAGAGCAGACCTGTCCCCATACTATGCTGCCCTTACATAGGAGAGCAGACCTGTCCCCATACTATACTATTCTTACATAGGAGAACAGATCTATCTCCATACTATGCTGTTCTTACCTATAGAAAGACCAATGTAAAATTGCAGATCTAGACTTACCCAGACCTGAGGGAGCAGAGCTTTGACGGACATGGCTTCCTATGCCCCACAGTCACTTCTCTCTCGTTACTGCATTTACTGATTGCTGTTACTTTAGGTTATCTCCCTGCAATTTATATTCAATTTTTTACTGACCTGTAACTCCCCCCTCCTTTTCCACCGCATATATCACATAGTGACCGCTCCCTCCCTGGAGAGAACGCTCCCCATTCTCTCGGGAATTACATATGACCTTTATTTGATTTATGGCCTGATTTTACCTGTGTCCTTGACAGTCGTGACTTTACAGCCAGGTACCTATCAGACTGTTTATAACATTATCCCACGTCTTCATCCCTATGGTCTTATGTCACACAGTCATCATGAGTTACTACTAGACGTCAGACACTGTATTCTCTATACGCATCCTGAATATTTTCAGAGCCTTTAGACTATTGTGCACCTAGAAGTTTCTCATTAGAACTGTAATGCATTGCAAATTACAGTGGGTACGGAAAGTATTCAGACCCCTTTAAATTGTTCACTCTTTCTTTCATTGTAGCCATTTGGTAAGATCCAAAAAGTTCATTTTTTTGTTGCTTAATGTACCCTCTGCCCCCCTCCCCCCTCCCCCATCTTGAAAGAAAAAAAACAGCCAAACTAAGCAATTGTGGGAGCAAAGCCTTGGTGAGAGAGGTAAAGAAGAGCCCCAAGATCACTGTGGCTGAGCTCCAGAGATGCAGTAGGGAGATGGGAGAAAGTTCTACAAATTCAACTATCACTGCAGCCTCCACCAGTCGGGGCTTTATGGTAGAGTGTGCTGACGAAAGCCTCTCCTCAGTGCGAGACATATGAAAGCCTGTAACGGTCTGTGGAAGTGGATCCTCTGGATCACCGCAAGCGATGGTGTAAGTCACGCCAGGGAGCGGAATCTAAGTAGGTCCCGGTTTTCACCAGAGCCCGCCGCAAAGTGAGCTGGACTTGCTGCGGCGGATTGCTACCAAGTCGCTACCCCTGATGTGACTTGCTTGCGGTAGCTGCCGAGGTGTGACGAGGTACAGAATCGTGAAGCAGGCTTGTAGTCGAGGACAGGAGGCAACGGTTCGCAGTCGGGGACAGGCAGAAGGTCAGGATAGGCGGCTTTGTTTCGTGGTCAAGGGACGGAGGCAGAAGGTACGGTACACAGCAGACAACAAGATATATGGGAACGCTTCCTCTCAAGGCACAGGGCACTATCAATTCGGCAAAGGGTAGTAGGAAGGGGCAGGACTTAAAAAGGATCAGCGCCCGATGAAAACCAATCATCGGCGCGCTGTCCCTTTAAGCAGTATCGCGCGCACTAGGGGGCGAGCCACAGTAGTGCGCGCATGGCCGGGAACAGGAGCGTGGCAGGGTAAGTGCTGTACTGAGCTGCAGACGCGCCCGCAGCCCGGGGACGGGGCTGCGGTGCCGCCCGCAGCGGGATATGCTGCAGGGGTTCGGATACGCCCGCGACCCAATACGGGGTTCGCGGGGGCATCCGTAACAAAGCCGCATACGGTTTGCAAAAAAAACACATGAAGGACTCCCAGACTATAAGAAATAAGATTCTCTGGTCTGATGAGACAAAGATTGAACTTTTTGATGTTAATTCTAAGCGGTATGTGTGGAGAAAAACAGGCACTGTCATTCACCTGGCCCAATACAATCCCAACAGTGACACTTGGGTGGGCAGCATCATGCTATGGGGGTGTTTTTAGTGCAGGGAAAGGGCGACTGGTTGCAATTGAAGGAAAGATGGGAAAGCAGCCAAGTACAGAGATATCCGGATGATAACCTCTTCCAGAGCGCTCTGGACATCAGACTGGGCCGAAGGTTGATCTTCCAACAAGACAATGACCCTAAGAACAGCTAAAATAACAAAGCAGTGGCTTCAGACAACTCTGTGCCCATTCTTGACTGGCCCAGCCAGAGCCTGACCAATTGGCATTTGGAGAGACTTGAAAATGGCTGTCCACACAACATTCACCATCCAAAACCCGAGGGAACTGGAGGGTCTGCAAGGAAGAATGGCAGAGGATCCCCAAATCCAGGTGTGAAAACTTGTTTTCATCATTTCCCAATAAGCTCATGGTTGTACTAGCTCAAAAGGTGGGTTCTACTCAATACTGAGCCCAAAAGGGGCTGAATACTTAAGACCATGTGATATTTGAGTTTTTCTTCTTTAATAAATTTGCAAAAATATCTACCCTTTCTGTTTTTTTTTTTTTTTTAAGATGGGGGGGGGGGGCAGACTGTACATTAATGAGCAAAAAATGAACTTTTTGGATCTTACCAAATTTCTGCAATGAAAGAAAGAGTGAAAAATGTCAAGGAGTCTGAATACTTTCCGTACCCACTGTATACATTATGTGTGAATACCTCTTTAGCTATAGGCAGTACAGAGCTTGTAGTGACAAGTCCCTGCAGCCTGAGGAGGTCTAAGGGATCCCTCTGTCCTATAGCGTCAGACTAGTAAAATATGATGTGTGATAATCAGGTCCCTGATCGTTTCTTCTGTGAATTCTTTAAAAATTGGAATTCAGTCTTTTTTAGTTAGACCTATTCTTTGAAAAACTTTGGGCCACATGTATAAACCTGTTTAAGATTAAACTCACTTTTTTGCCCATAGTAACCTATGGGCCAAAGAGTGAGTTTTAGACCTAAACAGGTTCATACATGTGGCCCTTAGTGAGAACTAATATTGTGTAGATCAAAATTCACAGATAGCTTTTCCAGAGTCCTGAATATCAAATTTACTTCTAGAATTTTACATCTTCTGCGCCATTATTGCTTCATGTCTTAACCATTGAGTGCTCAATAATGACTTCTGTCATGTCGCCAAACATATGTAAAAATGCAGATCTGTTTGTTTCTATGGACATCACGTCCTGCTTATTGTGCTCATAGGGAGCGCTTCAGGGAAGATCCCATTAAAGATTAAAGTAGTTGTCTGGAATGAGGAAAAAATCTGGCTGTGTTCTTCCAGAAAACATCACACCTGTCCTGTCCACAGGTTGTGTGCGGTATTGCAGCTCTGTTGCATTATCTTCAATGGAGCAGTGCAATACCAGACATGACCTATGGAGAGATGTGGCACTGTTTCTAAAAGAAAACAGCTACGTTTTTGTAATCCCTTTAACAAACCCTTTAGCTAATCAAGTTAAAGATTTTGTGGTCATGGCTGGTGAGACTTTGTAGCTGGAGAGGAGCATGTTTAGGAAAGGACTATTCATTAAAGTAATGAAGAGGTGAGAGGCCATTCAAAAGTATTTTCTGTGTTCAAAAAATTCTCTCCTTATCTTTTCTTGGATAGTAAGGGTATGTTTACACAGCTTATTTTCAGGCGTAATTGTGGACGTATTTCGCCGCGTATTGTGCACCGCAATTACGGAAATTCATAGCTCTCATAGAGAACTATGAATTACGCGTCATCTCCCGATAGTGTTGTACGCCGCTGATAATGTGTGTCTATGGGGCCAGCCAGGTGTCGCCTCCCCCATGCTTTTTAAGTACGCACTAATCCAAAACACCTGGGATATTGCAGCGCCATGTGAACATGCCCTAATATTGTACAAGCTCATCAGGTAACTGCTGCACAGATACTGAGGATGGAGTTGAGGAGATTTTCTTAAAGCCCATAAGGGATGTAAACATGATTTCTAGATAAACGTAAAAGTTGATCATCCCATGAAAACATTTCCTAGCTGGTATGAGGGGGTCAAGTGATATGTGATGGTGACCCCAATGTGATGATGTTAATCTAATGAGGGGCTTAATGGTGACCACTTGACTTAGGAGATTGCACAGAAGTAAGCTGACATACACATTCCTTGCAGTTGAACTAAAGAAAGCTTTACCCGGACAAGTCACTATAGACTTGATGGTTTCAGCAACTCATAAACAAGTGCACAGATCTCACTGCCTCTGTGTCACTGTTGGGAATCGCCTGACTCATTCTCTCCATTATCCGGTCAGCCGTATTTATGGGCTCTATAGAACAATCTAAGTGCTGTACTTGACTGTTTTTGGTTAGCATCATAGCCAATGAATGGCTCATGCATGACCACCACTCCATTAAATGTGGTTGTGCCGATAGGACAAACAGGGAGTTCAAGACTTCATATGTTTATCCCTTTTCCTGTGGATAGGTAATAATATTTTTTGGGATAACCCCTTTATGCTTCAGTTCCTTTTAGGACCAACAAAATAAAACAGTTCCGCTCCCAAGAACAATGAATGAACAAGATGAATAGGATTTGATAGAATGTCATTGAAATGCAACATATGGGATGTGATAAAAAGCAAACAGTAGGTGTGAATGTAGTCTAACATTATTAAATAGCAAACTAATCTACTGCCAAGGAATCATCAGCGGGAAATCTATTTTAGGTGCCAGCCATTACACCAAATAGGTGACAGCAGGTATAGCAGCTGCATTACAGGGTGCTATTGTAGACCAAGTTCAAGACAGTAATGGCAGGGCCATATGGGTAGCAGAAGGAGACTAAGTAAGAACAAGGAATATTATTTTGGGCCAAGTTCAAGACAGTAATGGCAGGGCTATATGAGTAGAAGCAGGGACTTAGTAATAGCAGGTAATAGCCATTAAATGGCCCATGAGATCCAACAGGAGATCAGGAGGGTAGGCCCAAGAAATTGAAATTGATCAAAAACAGTGGTTAATGACCTCATTAAGGGCAATATGTATGATTTATGGCACTTAGACGCCAATTTTTATGCGCATAATAATAGTGTAGATTGTGCCTGAAGCTCTGAACACGGTCAACTGCATGTCAGAAATCAGGACGTTCTGGCACAGAAACGACACTTCTGGCTCAGGTACACCACTTTGAAAATGCTCTACCTGTTCCAGCAGTTATGCGCTTAGATTTGCCGTACTGAAGCTATAAATATGTAGCGTCGTACGGTTCTAGTGCACCCCGCCTTCTGCACGCACCTTGATCTCAGGCACACTACAAAGTGCCACGGGCGCTCTGTAATGCGCCTAATATCAGAGTGTGGCTATTTTAAAAATATAGCGAATGCGCTAGATCTCGGGCTGAAAAGACGCCAGACTTCTGGCGCAGCTCCGTTCATACATGTCCCCCTACATTATTATTCATAAATATTGTACAATGCCCCCAAAAAATCTATGAAACAGAAAATCTATTCCTGAGTGCACTTATAGAAAAGATGAACAAGCTGTGTTCAGTTTCCTATTGCAAAGGACAATCCTAGAGCCCAGAGGAATAATCAGGATACCACCTATTAAAAACAATAACCTCTTTTCTGCCCTAGACCACCAGTAATACAGACAATAACTGCTTCAATGTCTTAGACTGCCAGATATACTAAAATAAACACCTTTACTGCCCTACACCACCGGGGACATAGACATTGACTCCTTCACTGGATTAAACCATCAGGGATGTAGACATCAATTCCTTCTCTACTCTAGACCACCAGGGAATTTGACATTGACTGTCATAGACTAACAATGATACAAAAATTAGCTGCTTCTCTAGACCACCAGAGAAAATGATAAAAATCCATTCTCTGTCCCCGACCACCAAGAATTTTATGAGAAATACTTTCATATTTTAGATCATACAGGATTTGGGAATCGACCCCCGTTACTACTCTAGGCCGTAGGGAATGTTTACCAATAGATATATAATGTATAGTTAATTATTATATTACTGTCCCGCTTACTAGTGACAATGACTTGCCAGTGGTGAACCATGCTGGATAAGATCATTGGACCTGCCTTCAGCTTGGATTTATACCTTTCCCAGTCTTAGCTTTTGTTCTTTATAGCTAGATCAGTAAATCTAAATTAACTCATGAGATAAACATCCCGTGGGTATAGTCTTACACTTCTTCAGCAAAATAGGAGTACGGCGCCCCCTCTGGCCAGGCCCTGAATGTGCAATGGAATCCCTGCGAGGCTGCACTTGTCATGCTCACTAGTTTTCCATGATAACAACACTCACTGGGGCCAGTTCCCAGGTTAGTTGTAAGCTAGAGGTGACAGCTGATAAGGAGAAGTGGGAAATCAAATCTATCATTGAGATAACTCCAAAGGTGATAACAGAGTAGAGCCTGACGCAGAGCCAAGCCCCACAGGGCAAGAGCTGAAATGAGCCGAGACTGGAACCTGTATGTAAAATGCACAAAGCATGTGAGCAAATACGTTAGAAATAATGGAGATTAATTTATGCTACATATTCTACTAAAGCGTTGCACTTTTCTAAAAGTACAACTATATACACAGTTGTCATGAGGACGGTAGTGGATCCTCTTGGTTACAGCGAGAGGTGAGTTATTGAACCACGTTAGGGAGAAGAGTCTAAGGAGCCCCCAGTAGGCAGTTTTGACTTCGCTCCGGGAGACTTGCAGGTCGCTACTCCTCATGTGGCCGCTCGCAGTGACAGCGAAGGTTAAGCATGGTACAAGAGATGCAGGCAGAGACGTTGTCTGTGGACAGGCGGTAAGATCAGGACAGCCGACAGGAAAACCATGGTCAGGTCACTCACAGTAATGTCAGGGCAGATGGCAGACAGAGAATAGTCGAGGTCACAGGCACCAGTAAGAATCCAGATAACATAAACGTAGACAAGCAAGACTCTCAGGAAGCATACCAATTCCCTGATGGGTAACAGGTGGGGTCCAGTACACGGTTATGAAAGGGTGCTAGTGGAAGGGGTATTACAACCCAACTTCCTTGCAGTAGCAAACTATCACAGCTCATGTTCTCTGAGCTCTGGACCTTGGCTGCATCTCCTCCTTACCAATTCTGGCCTTTATATACATGTATATATATATATATATATGTGTGTTCCTTTGCTCAATACATGTTTTTGCAACCATTTATTTCCATACCCATTCTTCCCTAACTAGTTATCTTTGTGATTATCTATGAATAAGGTTGTCCGATCAACCGAAATGTGAGAAGAATCACATACTACATTACCACACTTTACAATTTACTTTGTATGGAATGTTATACAATGTATATTTCACATGTAATGAGATTGTAATATGTAAATAACACTTTGTATATGACACCTTTTGTGATATAAATACACTTTTTGAAGCACATTCAAGAAGTGTGTGCTGTGGATTCCTAGATTTATTATTTAGGAAATCAGAGATGTGCTGGACCTTTACATTTCTGAGAGTTGGTGCTCGCATGCCCTAGGTAGCGTGTATGTGCGCACTTGCCAGAGACAGCGAGCAGGAGTGGGAAGAAGTGAGTAACAGCGACCCCAGGGGACAGAGACTCCCACAATTTCTCCTCCGACCTGAATTCCTTCCAGTCTACAAGAAAGGAGGAGGTAGAGGAGATTCTTATGATCAAAGAAGATATTCACCAGATGATGAGCACCTTCCAGAAGATGGCAAGACAATTTAATGGCCAGCAATTCTTGATGCCCAATGGTATAATTTCTTTATGCAGTGGAGAAGGTTGTTGAGAAAAAATGCAGGTCTTACCGTTAGGAGTATATTGTGTGAGAACAGCTCCGGCTCCCATGGAAAAGACATCCACCTCTAAGTAGAAGGATTTTTCTGGATCCGGGCGAGTTGGAAACATGGTCTTAACACGTGTAAATGCTTCTTCCGCTTCAGGCGACCAAAGTTTATGGTCGGAGTTCTTTTTAGTCAGAGCCACAATGGGGGTTGTCAGAGCAGAAAAGTAGTGAATTAATTGTCATTAATAATTCGCAAACCCAAGGAAGTGCTGGATCACCCGAAGTCCTACAGGTCGTGTCCATTGAAGAACAGCTGACAATTTGGCAGGATCCATACGCAGACCTCTATCAGAGACTATGTACCCCAGGATCGGTAGACTCATCTGTTCAAAACACATTTTTCCTACTTCGCGTAGAGGTGTTTGGCCCGTAAACGTCACACATGGTCACAATAAGACTTGAGAACAGAAGAAAAGATCAAGATGTCATCTAGATATACTACAACACAAACATACGGGAGTACTTCATTGACAAAGTCCTAGAAGATGGCTGGAGCATTGCATAGGCCAAAGGTCACCACAAGATACTTGTGGTGACCTTGAAGGCGGTCTTCCATTCGACGCCTTGCCGGATATGAATCAGGTTGTAGTCTCCACGCGAGTCAAGTTTAGTGAAGATTCTGGTTTCACGTAGATCATCATAGAGCTCAGAGATCAGGAGTAACGGATACTTGTTCTTGATGGTGATCTTATTTAATCCCCGACAATAGATGCAGGAGCGAAGAGATCCCTCCTTCTTTTCTATGAAGAAAAGCCTGGCGGGAGAAAACAACATGCAGATAAAGCCCTTTTGCACATTTCCCTTGATATAGTCTGACATGGCTTGGGTTTCAGGTTCTCGAGGAGGCATCATACCAGGTATAAGATTTATTGGGCATTCATAGGCCCAATGAGGTGGAACAATCTCTGCTTGTTTCTCACTGAAGACGTCCGCAATTGATATGAAGTCGAAAGGCCCAGAAGCGGGATTGAGGGCGGAGATGGGAAAATGCCCTGCACCAAGCAAAAATGTGTGATACACTGGGAATGGCACTGTTGTCCCCCATTCGCCAGTCCAGTTCGCCAGTGTGGTGCTGCAGCCATGAGAGGCCCAGGAGAATTGCAAAGGTAGAATGTGGCATCACGAGGTATGAGATCATCTCTCTGTGGAGTGCTCCAACCTGAAGCGACAGAGGCTCAGTACGATACTGGAAGGTGCCCAATAAGAGTTCTCCATTAATGGAAAACAAAAACCAGAGGTTTAACAAGAGGAATTACAGGAAGATAAAATCTTGTGATCATAGATGACTTAATGAAATTTCCATAAGAACCAGAATCCAGGAAGGCAGAAACTTGAAACTTGGTGCTGATGGGGAACAGCATGACTGGCATGATCAAACACGGGGAGGATGCATCTTCACCTAGGACTGCCTCTCCCATGTAGCCTAGGTGCTGAAGTTTTCCCGGATGAACCGGACAGTCTTTCAGGAAGAGCAGCAGAGATTCTGGAGACATCTGCGAGTGTGTGCTTCCTCAGACACATGAACTCTCTTCACTTGCATGGGCTAATCATGAGGAAGCGTGGGTGAAGGCAGTGAAGGTCTCTGGAAGATGGCAGCTAGTCGAGGACTTCGGTGGGGCTGAATGTATTCTCACTTTAGGGTGAGCTCCAGTTGCCTCCTTTCATAATGGATGTCAATGCTTGTAGCAAGAAGAATGAGGTCATCCAGATATGTTGGGAGATCCTAGCCAGCCAAATTCATCCTTAATTCTACCAACAAGACCTTTCCAAAAGGTCGCTACAAGAGCTTCCTTATTCCAGGCTAGCTCAGAGGACAGGGTGCGATACTGTATAGCATATTGCCCCATAATAGGCTCCCCTTAACATAGAAGAAGCAGTGATGAAGCTGCAGAGTAGGCGCACATGGGTTCTTCAAAGAGCTTGCGGAATGTGTCTAGGAAGAGTTGCAGCTTGAGCGTTAATGGGTCCCCACTCTCCCAGAAACATGTGCAAAAAATGACTACTGTGCAGTTTGTGAGCTGTTGGCAGCTGCTGGGGTGAAAGTGTGTTGTGAGAGGACAAATGGCACCAATGTGAACAAGCAACATGGAACTGCCATGTGCCATTGATGAGAGGTGAATTTTGGCCACCATGGTGCATGAGCGCGGCTGACGTGCTACAGTGTTGCATCTCACTGTCAAAATTAACCAGGGGGTTGCTAGACGTGTGTCTAAGGGCATGTCGCCACGGCACGAGTTTTCGGCCGGTTTTTCAGGTGGTTTGCGTATTTGCAGACCACCTGAAAAACCGTCAGAAACTGAGCGCAATGGTGCTCTATCGAAAACCCGTGCAGCAGTCCCCACTGCACGGGTTTTCCGCCCGCGGTCTGCCCGCAAAACATTCTACAAGCACAATCTTCCGTCCAGTTTTCAGACGGAATCTGTGCTTGTAGAATGTTAAGGGGGAGGGCTTTTCTTTGCTCGTCACGGAGAAAAACCGTCCCCCGCGGCCGTGGGGACAGCCGCAAAACAGGACAAATGCCGGTCGGGTAAACCGGTATTTGTCCTCTGCCGTGGAAACGCACCCTTACGCAACAGTCCAGCGAAGAATACCGCGTATGGGGCTTCAAAGCAGATGGATGGTCACCCGGCCTCTGCAAATGATGTTGCATTGACAGAAAAGGCTTTAATTTTTCTAACAGTATTGAAATTGGACCCCTGTTGATTGACAAATGGTTGCTTTTGCTGATGATTCACATTTTCTGCTTCATTAAACAGATGGGCATTGGTAGGTGAGGTGAAATACAACCGAGAACACCCTGCAACCATTGCTGGAAGAACACAAGCTGATGGTGGCAGCGTTATGGTCTGGGGAATGTTTATATGGCAACCTCTTAGCCATGTGGAACACACTGCTAGACAATTTGGGTATAAATCCATCTTTGCAGATCACATACACTCATACATGCTGATTGTCTTTCCTGGGGCGGATGGGATCTTTCAGCAAGATGCGACATGTCACACTTTTAGAAATGTCCAACAATGGCTTAAAGAGCATGACCAAAACTTCTAAGTACTATCCTGGCCCCCTAATTTACCAGACTTAAACCAATTGAGCATCTGTGGGACCACTTTGTCATGCTCGCTCTGTGGATCCTCCAGCAGCTGTGGGATGCAATCAGCATGGCTCCGGATACCTTTGACAACCTATCAAGGCCTTATTAAGTCGATCCTGGCCTATCTAGCTGCTGTCCATGCTGCAAACGGCAGTTACTCTGGATATTAGCTGGTGGTCATAATAATATAATTCGACCATGTAGCTTTAGATAACCACAGATAATTCCATTAACATTTTCAACGCCCTAAACTGTCAGGAACATAACTTCTTAACATAACCCCCTATACCACCAAGGATATAAGGTGTGACTCCTAATTACCCTAGAGTATCAAGATACAGCAAGAGCCAAACAGCCATAGTGTGCCACGCCACTTGCCTAGCACACCTATGGTATTAAGATAGCCCTCCACTTATAAACTTATTAGAATAACTATGCTATCATAAAAACATAGAGCATTATGACTTGCTATATCTATACCGGGGGAGGGGCGGGGGGTATTTTGCGGTCTCCATAGTAACCCCCAACAAATTATGAACCTGTGCTTAAAAAATTCTATTTTCTATTCTATTTGACAAACTGATCTTCGGGGAAAAAAATCAAATAGGATCCTGGATTCATGTAGCTGGTTCATAATAACACATCTATAACTCATGTACAGTAGTGCCCAAATGAAATACTGAGTGGTACAGATAAATAATAACTACATGGCCCAGTTAATGCCATTCTGCATCCAGATCATTTATACCTGCAGTGCCCATAGAAATATTATGGGTTTTTTCTATTTTTTAATCATCCATTTGGAACAACTCTTTAACATAAGCACAAAAAACATGACTATCAGAAAAGATCATATACTGTATATTTGTGACACAACATAGTGATATGTGTTTTAAAAATATAAAATTTTGTATCACAAATCACTACTATTTGTTTAAAAAGTTATTCTGTGCCACAAACATTATTCGATGTCCTAACATGATACTCTGAGTCATTTACTTTTTTAACAAAGAAACCAATTACAGATGATACTAGGTTGAGCGTGCATGTCTATATGTATTCCAGTTATGATCCTGGTAATCTGTGAATTGCACACCCTATAGATCAGGGATTCCCAATGTTTTGTCTCTTTGTATAGAGATAAGAATGTGGAGAAACAAAAAATCTTGAATTAGAAAGCTTTGTTGATACATTTTTCCATATTGAAGAGGTTTTCCAAGATTTTAAAAAACTTCCCCAACACCTCCCACTGGGCTGAAAAAAAAGAAGCCCTTACTTACCTGATCCATCAGGTACCAGCGCGGCCAGAGCCTCATTGTACCCTCCGGTCAATCACGGATGATGTCACATTCATGGATCGCATGATGCTGCAGCCAATCACTATACGCCATGTGAATACAGAGTCCAGTCTATGACTTCTGAGGCCAGTGATTGGTTGCAGGGTCATGTGATCTATGAACGTGACATCATCACTGGAACACTGGAGCTCTGTCAGTGCTAAAACGGTGGTGATGGAAGGGGTAAGTATGGGTTCTTTTTTAACTTTAGCAAAGTGAGAAGTGGTTGGAAGGTTTTTAAAGGTCTTGGAAAACCCCTTGGGAAACATCTCCAAAAATGTCAATTGTCAGTGCACATGTATACGGTCATGAGTCAGAATTGCAATGGAAAGCCATACAATGAATGCTCTCAGGCCTCTGGTTGTGTACCACTGTAATATAGCACCAAGCAGGTACTGTAGGACCTTGTAGGCAAACATTTTACCCAAATATCCTTTTACTCTTCACTTAATCCGTGCAATGACTTCAAAGCACTACAAGCAGTATTATATAGGACAATCATGTGGTATACTTGTGTTTTAGTAGAATACAATGTCTATTAATTTGAGCAGTCCAGGGTGGATAGTGAGGAAACTGTGGACGCTGGCTGCGCTATACACATGTGCAACATTTCGAGTACAACCAATCAGAGCTCAGCTTTTATTGTTCCAGAGCAGTAAAAGAAATGAAAGTTGACTCTGATTGGTTGCTATGAGCTCTGATTGGTTGCTATGGGCAACAAGGACAGTCTTACACTTAGGCAGTATTCATAATTGAGGCCCAACATGTTTATAAACAGAGAAGCAGTGGCCCCATGCATGCTTGAGAAAGAGGGCAGGTCTTGTGCTCGAAATGTTGCACAGGTGTGTAGAAAATCAAGCTGTATGATTTGTACATAATTAATTTGCATTTTATTACATGAAATAAGTATTTGATCGCCAAACAACCAGCAAGAATTCTGGCTCTCACAGACCTGTTAGTTTTTCTTTAAGAAGCCCTCCTACTCTGTACTCATTACTTGTATTATTTGCACCTGTTTGAACTTACTACCTGTATAAAAGACACCTGTCCACACACTCAGTCAATCACACAGCAACCTCTCCACCATTACCAAGACCAAAGAACTGTCTAAGGACACTAGGGACAAAATTGTAGACCTGCAAAGGGCTGGGATGGGCTACAGGAAAATAGGCAAGCAAGCTTAGTGAGAAGGCAACAACTGTTTGCACAATTATTAGAAAATGGAAGAAACACAAGATGACCGTCAATCTTCCTAGGTCTAGGGCTCCATGCAAGATCGCACCTCGTGGGGTAAGGATGATTCTGAGAAAGGTTGGGAATCAGCCCAGAACTACATAAGACCTGGTCAATGACCTGAATAGAGCTGGGACCACAGTCTCAAAGATTACCATTAGTAACACACTACCCTGTCATGATTTAAAATCCTGCAGGGCACGCAAAGATGTCCAGGCCAGCATGCCAGCTCATGTAGAGGCCTGTTTGAAGTTCACCAATCACCATCTGGATGATCCAGAGGAGGCATGGGAGAAAGTCATGTTGTCAGATCAGACCAAAATAGAACTTTTTGGTATCAACTCCACTTGGTGTGTTTGGAGGGAGAAGAAGGATGAGTACAACCCCAAGAATACTGTCCCAACCATGAAGCATGGGGGTGGAAACATCATACTTTGGGGTGCTTTTCTGCAAAGGGTCACATAATCTCCAAAAAGTTGGGAATCTCGCAAGAGAACAAAAGAGTGACTTTTGATCACTATATTTACTATTTGCCATGGGCCCAAACAATAAACTCTATCATTTCCTATCTGTTAAACCACTAAAACATAACTTTATTATATCTAACTCTTAACCTCTATACACACTGTTTTAAAAACCTAAATCTCTAACCTCATCATTTAACCCTTTTGCTTCTGAAAGAGGAATAACTCCCTTTCTTTTATCAATTTCTGGTGTGAACCCCACCTACTAACAAGGGGAGCCTTATATCTATAGCAAAGTACTAGCTTAAGCCAACTACTTGGGGCAGTCGTCCCCTAATCTCATAGACACAGAACAAAAAAGGCCCCCTTGTGACACCGTCTGCAGCAGTGACACTTGTAGACAGAGGTGAGAGATCACAATTTAAAACGTCATATCGACCTCGCCGACATGTTCGCCAGCTAACCTGGGGCTTAGAGGTCCGACCTTGATAAAGCCAGGTTAGCTGGCGAAACATGTCGGCGAGGTTTAAAATATGACGTTTTAAATTGTGATCTCTCACCTCTGTCTACAAGTGTCACCTGCTGCAGACGGTGTCACAGGGGCCCTTATTTAGTTCTGTGTCTAGAAATTAGGACACTCCCCCATAGTTGGTTTAACAGTACTTGCTAAATAAAGCTCCCCTGTTAGTAAGGTGGGTTTTCCACCAGACTTGATAATAAAGGAGTTATCCCTCTTTCAGAAGCAAAAAGGTTAAATGAGAGGTTAGAGATCAGGTTTTTAAATAGGTGTATGAGGTTAAAAGTTAGATATAATAAAATTACGTTTTATGTTAACAATAAGAACTGATAGATTAAGGTTTGCCTAGGCAAAATATAATATAGTTTTCCCTGAAAAGGGGACACGACTACTGACTGTACCGAAGGGAAAATTTGGATGGACCGGTGATTTTGGCCAAAAACCCTTTCCTTCCTCAAAGAAGCATTGAAGAGGGTCTGGCGTTTTCGGGCAGGATAAGACCCAAACACACAGCCGGGCAACAAGAGTGCAAGAAAAGCATTTTAGTTCTGAAATGGCCCAGCCAGTGTCCAGACCTGAACCCAATCGAAAATCTTGGGAGGGAGCTGAAACTCAATGAAGCCCAGCAAACAACCCCAGACCTAAAGATCTGGAGAAATCTGTATGGAGGACTGGGCCAAAACCCCCTTCTGCAGGGGTGTGCAAACTGGGTCAAGAGCTACAGGAAATGTCTGACCTCTGTAATTGCAAACAAAGGTTCCTGTATTAAACATTAATTTCTGTTTTTCTATTGTATCAAATACTTACTACCTGCAATAAAATGCAATGAATTAGTTAAAAATCATACAATGTGATTTTATAGATTTTGTTTTTAGATTCTGTCTCTCACAGTTGAAGTGTGCTTATGATAGAAACTACAGACCTCTCCATTCTTTGTAGGTGGGAAAACTTGCAAAACTGCCAGTGTATTAAACACTTATTTTCCCCACTGTACATAGATACAGTAGCTCATAAAAGTGAGTACACCCCTTACATTTTTAGTAAATATTGTATTATATCTTTTCATGGGACAACACTGAAGATATTCAATGTAGTGTACAGGTTTTATAAAGGTGAATTTACATGGTGTATAGCGTTGCATACCTGTGCAAGCAGCTATATCCCTGCTGTTGTAAGTACGCAAAGGGGATGGACCCCGAAACGTGGCAGACTCGCTGCTGCTGGTAAACCGTTACCATCACAATATACACCCATGCCGTTTACCGGACAAACAGGATTTCTGCGTACAAAGTAAGACTGTCACTATTTTGATATGGAAGCCTGATTAGGCGATATGCTAAAGCACATTGAAAAACTTCATGCCATGTTATTTATTGAAAAATAAAGGTATTTTTTACACGAGAAGTGAATACATGGATCCTATGTTGAGACAGTGAATGTTGTACTGAGATTTAGTGAATACTTGTGAAGCAGTGTAATCTATATGTAAGTTTTATATGGACTTGGGAACTCCAATTCACTGCTACTAATGTGCTTTGAGGAATAGTGTGCAGTTAGTTGTATTTGCTGGAACTTCTTTCTGTATATCACTTCTTTCTGCCAGCATTCAATACACGACGGGGAAGACAGCAGGTTATCATGGCACTCTATGAGAGCTATGATTACCATAAGTACAGGACATATTTCGGGGCGCACTGCAGCAGAATTACGCCCCAAAATATGTCCTGAAAGACGCCGTGTGAACATTCCCTTGTACAAGCTGTATGCTGACTACTCAAAGTATCATAATATCAGTTTTATCCCATGAAAATATTTAATACAATCTTTACAAAAATGTGAAGGGTATATTTACTTTTGTGAGATACTGTATATAGGTAGATAAATAGATACATTTATAGATACACAGGTACAATAGATAGATAGATAGATAGATAGATAGATAGATAGATAGATAGATAGATAGATAGATAGATAGATAGATAGATAGATAGAAAAAAAAACATAGCTAGAAAGAAAGTAAAAGTAAGAAGTACAGAGAGGACAGGGCAGGACATGTTGAAGGGTTCTGGAAATAGAGCAGGACTCGGTCCAGATAATCTGATAGCTGTAGGCTGAGCATGGACTTCTGCAACATGAGACTGTGTTATGCTCTTTGCGAGACCACTCACAGCTCAAATCCCTGAAGGATCAGCATGAGTGACGTCACCGCAGACCAGGAGATTCCCCCGTTCTATACTGGGAGATCCCCCCAACAAGATTATTTCTCATTATTTATATCATATGGAAGGAAAGTCAATACATTATTAAAGAAACTGCACATTAAAGAGCATTCGCCCTCCTTGCAAATGTCAGAATTTTCCTAATAACTGCAGTTGTCTGAAATTGGGTGACAACCAATATCTTCAGTATTGCCCTGAAATGCAAAGCTTACCCTGTTTCCCCAAAAATAAGACAGTGTCTTATATTAATTTCTGCTCCTAAATACGAGCTAAGACTTATTTTTAGGGGATTTTTTTTTTCTATGAACAATAATTCACATTTATTCTTGAACAAAACAAACAACATGTATTAATTTACTGTAGTGATGACATCACAAACATTTGCATAAGCAGCCAAATTCTAAATTGCATAAAAAAATGCACTATGTCTTATTTTCGGGGAAACAGGTTATCTATGAAGTGCGACATGATCCACATAATGAGACAGATTTGCTGTTTTGGGTCCTGAAAAATCTGGGTGACATTACCTGCCTGAGTTGTATGGCCTTCATTCTGATGCTTAGCCAGATTTCCTGAAAACAGATTTAACTACTACATGAATGAATCGAAGTTGTTGCATGGTGAGCTACAATGCTGCATTTATTTTCACTCTTTTGGATTATTGCTGATTTTGTTCTATTATAAAAGGTAGTATAGAAGTGTTATTAATGACAGAACAGTGTGCCCCCCACCTTATGTTCATTTTCCAGGAGTATACCAGAGTAGAAATGGTAGCGCCTAGTACAGGACTGGCAGCCTTTATAAGGAACATTTAATTCCCCTATTTGGTAAATACTTGTATTCCCATAGAATTATGCTGGAGCTTGTTCTATGGGAATGGTGCATTATTCCGTTCTTCCTAGATGTACATGACTAAATTGACACCTGGATGTCCCCACTCAGCTTTTTTCACTGGAATTTCACGTGGATTTTAGGGGTCGCGAGGAAGGGCGTGCAGTTTCTGCACCAAAATCCCTGCAAATTTCTGTCTTGAGAATCCGGCTTAACAATATTTACTGTATATGGTGTCTCCTGCTTCTTGAGGGTTTGAAAGAATTAGGGACGCACACATCAAACATGGATCTAACCTCGCAAAGGGAACCAACTTTACTTATTCAAGTCATATTTGTATACTCTTATCCTTTGGCTCAGAGTCGCCCATTGGTTAATAATAATTAAACGTAATTGGAATCGTCACATCTATAAAAGTCTGATCTATGATAAATGTAACTTCATTTGTCCCGCACAGTGAACACCATAAAAGAAAAAAAATTCTCAACACCAAAACAACCTTTTTTGGTCATTGTGTATTCCCAAAAATTGGAACAAAAAGTTTCATGTATCCTAAAATGACATCAATAAAAACTTCATTTCATTCTGCAACAAATGTGCCTTTAGTCAGGTCCATAGATTGAATAACACAAAAGTTAGTGGTCGCATAAAATGGTGCTGCAGCGCAAATGTAAAAAATAGAAAAAGATTTTATTTTTTTAAAAATGCTTAAACATAATGAAAACTCTACAAATTTGGTACCATCGGAATTGTACCAAATATCATAATAATAATAATATTTATTTATATAGCGCCAACATATTCCTCAGCACTTTACAATTTAGAGGGCATAAGTACAGACAAAAAGACAGACATTATACAGTGAAAAGCTACTTACAGATGAGACACAAGCCGTGAGCGCCCTGCTCGCAACAGCTTATAATCTATTAGGGTGTACGGGTGAGACAAAGTGTGAGAAGTGCTAAGTTTACAATGGTCCAGCCATGTTACATAAATATGAGGCGGTTTACATAAAAATTGGGTTATCCTCAGGGCCGTCTAAACAGCACTATGGGCCCCTGGGCAGAGCTTGTGCACTGCACCTCCCCCCCCCCCCCCCCAAAAAACAAAAAAAAAACACAACTACTCACAGAAACATATATAAATTACTGCTAACAAACTTGTGACCTACAACATATACCAGCTCAGGTCACCATTACATGACAGAGACTACAACACCGATTCAATATAGAAGCAAAAAAAACCTGAAACCAGGGACTCACAGGAGACGTCCTATCTGATCAGTTGTTCTCTGAATCGTTCTTTTTCCCTATTCTTCTCCTTCCGTCCAGACCGCCATGACGACTTCTCCCAGCCGCAACTTGTCCTTGCAGAACGTAACGCACAAACATCTTAGAATCCCCACTTTATCAGCACTTCCTACCTCTGTTATGGGCACCCCCCATTAAGTAAATAATTAGTAATGTTGCTCACCATTAAGTAGGTAGGTATCTAGACCCCAGTAGGTAGGTATACAAGCTCACAATAGGTAGATATGCTGCCCCCTGTAGGTAGGTTTATAGCCCCCTTTAAGTAATATCCCCCATAGATTGTAGGCCCCCCTGTAAGTACTCTCCCCCTCCCATAGTATATCACCCCCTGTAAGTAATATCCCCCAGTAGTATATGGCCCCCATAAGTAATATCCTCCCCTGTAGTATATGGCCCCGTGTAATATCCCCCCCACCTTTAGTATATGGCCCCCTCTAATATCTCCCTCACCTTTAGTATATGGCTCCCTGTAATATCTCCCCCACCTTTAGTATATGGCCCCCTGTAATATCCCCCTGTAGTATATGGCCCCTGTAATATCTCCCCCACCTTTAGTATATGGCCCCCTGTAGATAAAAAAATAATAAAAATAATAATAATGATGATGAAAAAAACGCTACTTACCTTTCCACGCTCCCCGCTGTGATCCGTGCTCCGGGAGCTGATTTCTGGCGAGAGCGGCATGACATCATCACATCACCTATGCCGGGATGCTGCTCCCGGGATTTCCTAGGCCGGACGCCTACGGGTAGCCGGGCTAGGAAATACAGCAGCACATGAAGTGATGACATTGCTTCCTGCGCCGCTTAAAGACTCGGCGGCCTCCTGCAGACAGACGCGCTGCCCGGACCCGCCGCAAGGATTGTCACTCCACCAAGTGGGGTAGGCGACCGCCCGTGAGAGCCCCATGAGCTCGTGGGGCCCTTGGGCAACTGCCTACCTTGCCCAATGGAAGAGACGTTCCTGGTTATCCTGCTACCCAGACAGTACTTCTATATACAGATAAGTGCCTGTGAATGCCCTTGTGTAGGGAGTGACAGATGTGTGTGATAGCAGATGGGGGTTAGCAATTAGGGATCTTGGTAGGGTTATGAGTTTGCCTAATTGTACGGAATGGTATGTTCCAGAGAACTGGTGCAGCACGTGTGAAATCTTGGATACGGGCATGGGAGGTTCGGATGATTGCAGCAGAGCAGAGCCATTGGGTAGGGTGGTAGACAGAAATGAGCGAGGAGATATAGGAGGGTGCAGCACTGTGGAGAGATTTATAGGTGAGAGTGATTAGTTTCTGCAGATGGGGGTTGGTTAGTAGATGGCGGAAAGACAAGAAGTTCAGTTTTAGTGAGGTTGAGTTTAAGACAGAGCGCGGACATGATGTCAGAGACAGCGGACAGACAGTCACTGGTGTTTTGTAGCAGGGCAGGAGCGATGTCATGGGCAATGGTGTATAGTTAAGTGTCATCAGCGTAGAGATGGTACTTAAAACCAAATCTATGAATGGTTTGTCCAATGGGGGCTGTGCAGACTGAAAAGAGGAGAGGACCAAGAACCGATCCCTGAGGAACCCCAACAGCAAGAGGGAGAGGAGAAGAAGTAGAACCTGCAAATGAGACACTGAATGAGCGGTCAGAGAGGTAGGATGAGAATCAAGAGAGAGCAGTGTCCTGGATGCCGATGGCACTGTGCATACTAAAGAGAAGCTGGTGATCAACAGTGTCAAATGCTGCAGAGAGATCAAGAAGAAGCAAGAATGAGTAGTTGCCCTGAGATTTAGCTGTGAAGAGATCATCTGAAACTTTAGCTAGCACAAATAACATGTAATTTATACCAAACAGCAAACTCCATAAACACGAAACTCCTGAAAAACCAGCACAATTGCATTTTCACATCCCACCCCACATGTAATCTCTTTGGGGTTTTCCAGCATATTATATAATTCCATCACTGGACCATTAAAAAGTACACCTTGTACCACATAAACAAACCCTCATATGACTATGTAGACGGAAAAAAAATGTAAACTTTTTGGCTCTTGGAAGGCAAAGAGGAAATGTCACGTCAGAGGAGGTACAGTGAGCCCTGACTGCCACCCAGCCCACTGTCCCTGCCTACTTGGCGTGCTGCCCTAGATGGCAGACCCCAACTGGACGACAATCCCTACGCGAACAGTGTGTCAGGGAAAAACAAAGTCAACAGTCCGGGTCGATAACGGTTGGGAACGCCAAAGCCAAAAACGGGGAACCAGAAGAGAAACGGAGAGCAAGCCGAAGTCAAACACTAGCGGTCACACGGTACAAAACGGAGGACAAGAACGTGGTAAGGAAACAAGCTGAGGTCAAACACTAGGAAAACAATCTCAATAGACACAGGGGAAATACACAGAGGAACCCCTTTCACAGGCAATGCCTGAAGGAACTGAGCCAGTTTAAAAGCTCTTCCCGGACACCGCCCCAGCAGCTGATTGGTGCGGCGTCCGGAACCTCTGATTGGCCTGAGTGACACACCCCTTGTTGGGAGAGGTTGCAGAGCTGTCACTCCTGAGCTCCTGAGCAGCACCTCTTCCAGGGTGTGGACCCAGCTCAGACGGTTTAACCCTTGCCGGGCGTTACACCATATAAATGGAACCGGAAGGCTGCCTGGCCGAATGTATACTGACAGGAAAAATCCGAAATCAAAAAAAGGAGTTAGCGTCTGTCATCTTTAATATCTTAGTCCAGTATGGTAATGTCCATTTGCCCATCTATATGAGTTGAAGAATCCAAGCCCAAGTGTTGATGGTCACACTATACCCCAACCATACAGTAAAAATCTCGGCCAGTCTCTCTGATTTGTATTGCCCTTATTACAGAAATTCACCATGTCACCTTGTACATTACTCATGGTGTAAGCGGAGTCTCTAGCAATGCACAGCAGTTAAGAACTTTGTACAGACATCACACCAATGTAGGACAGAAGTAAGCTTCTGAGCAGAAACCTACCTTTTTCTTACTGCAGCTCTGGATGTAACTGGAGTAGAAGACATAATAGAATGCAAGATCAGTGCAATATTGGGAAAGCAAAGTAGAAGAAAGGAAGACACAAAAACAATTTTCCCAACCAAGAGCAAGTAAGATTGGACAACAAACTTATATAAGAGCTGAAGCAAAGTAACATCACTAGAAAGCCAGCAGAACCTGAGGAATCACTAAGGAGATAGTAAGGATGACCATTGAGGACCAATTGAGAAACAGGCGTCATACAATTCTACCTTGATAAATATTAGAAGCTCATCTTCATCCATTCTGCCCTGCATGGTCCAGAGGCAAAACTAGGAATGAGATCAAAAAAAATATCTGGAAGAAGAATACAAGGGGCCAGAGAGTCTGGACTGTAAGATCCAGGACATATAAAGTTTCTGTCATCGCTTCTTCATTCAGGAGATAATCTCTAATAATATTCATAATAATCTGCGTGACGGTTAGGGAAGGGGTAAAGTGATCCTCTAGAGATCTAACCTGGTGTCATACCTAATTCTTTAAGAGACAGCAGCAAAGCTTCTGTATGTCCTGAGAGTGGTCGACCAACAGCACCAGGAAGAGTGCTATATCTATATAGAGGGAGGGATGAAAAATCACATCCTTTAAGCAGACACTGGTGACTGTACACAAAAATATAACATGATAAAAGACTATTCCAGCCACACAAGCACCAGCGATGATAATGTTATGTCCTTTCCATCTCTCTAAACTTCATATAACGTTACCTGCTCCTGAAGAGCATTTTGTGATTTGTCCCCACAGTATTATTGATACTGCTCCAGGTCCTGACCACTTCTTATCCCCACTACTATAATCCATTACTGATCTGTACTTCGTCATATAAACTGACTACATTTAGTCAATCTTGAAATTCTAACTGATCTACTAACATTTCCCTTCTGTGTTGATCCAAAATTAAATTAAAAAAATTTCTAACTAGTCAAAGTTCTCCATCATGCTGCACCTTTTTATCCACCAACCCACCTATGTTCTCCAATTGGCCGATGAGCTACAGGTTTTATCCTCCATTACTATATTTATTGGCTAAAGGACTTCTCCTTTTAGAAAGAGATCCAGCATCCACAATAAGCGATGTCGGTGCGGCTTATTTTGAAACGTATGCTTTTATTTCTTCATTTTTAAAAGGGGAATTACATCCATTCCATAAAGTGCATAATAGGATGCATGGATAGAAACACACACCTTCATAAACAGGGATCACACATTGATGTGGTCTTGTGCAAAACAGACCGACGCGTTTCGGTAATTACATACCTTACTCTTGGTCTATCTCTGTATGAATGTTCGTGGTTTAAAAAGGGGGAATCATGGGAAAGACATAATTGGTTACTCCCTGATTGATTAACCCTATAACAACTCAAAAACGTATATCTAAAAGACATATGCATTAGACCACATAAAATTGCGAGATCAAAGACTGGTTATAAGATATATACCTAATTATTCAAATTTTTCTTAATATCTGATCTAAACTGAGAGAATCCATATATCACATGTTCCAATTTAATAGAAATATAAAAAATCATGCTTAATATTAAGACCATATGGACATCTTGTTGCCAGCTCAAAAATCCATTTGGCTTCCCTGCTTAACAGAAGATTGTGCAGGTCTCCACCTCTTTTGGGTAAGAACACTCGTTCTATACCCATACCACGAAAAGAAGTGGTATCGGTAAAGGACTTCTCCTTGGTTCAAGCAATTAGACTCTTTCCTAACACCTCCCGCTTTAAAAAGGTTTGGCAAAGTCCCTTCTAAGGCCAGCTCATAGCTCACTACAAGCTGGCCTCTCAGAACTGAGAGATGGCCACACTTGCACATTTTCCCCACTCATTTCAATAGCAGTTCAGAATATAGTGCGCTCGACTATGTTTAGAACTAGACATGGATAGGGTTTTGCCATTTGGCTAAAGATGGTAAAAAAAACTTTAAGGATCTTATTTCTTTATAGAGAACTTGTCACACTGAACCTACAGCCTGATCTGTGGAAATTATGTTGTGCAGCAGGAGGAGCTGAGCAGATTGATACAAAGTTCTGTGGAAATGATTGAGTATAATTCATCAATTTTGTTTATTTTAATGTTTGCTGTTTCTGGACTCAGGAGCCCAGTGGATGATCTTACCAGTCATTGAAAGCAGAGGCGTCGTTAGGAAGTTTTATCCAGTCGGTGCCCCGACCCTGAGGTCACCGGGTTCCAGGCAGCTGCCATTGGCCTGGAGCGCCGCCAGTCTCTTCATCAGTATACACTAGAACACTACTGCAGAGAAGAGAGTAATAGCTCCCAGCTCTACAGAATACACTGGTGAGCTGTGAACAGGCTTGCGGTCCTCCGCAGTACACAGCACAGGAATGTCATCATGTCGCCTGCAAAGCGTGATGACTTCATGCTGCCTGTGTGAGAAGACCAGGAGCAAAGAGCTTCCTGGGGAACATATAACATTTATACCTATCTACTGAGGACAAATAACATGTATACCTACCTACTGGGGGACATATAAACTATATACCCACCTAGTAGAGGACATATTACATATATACCTACCTACTGGGGGGCATATAAACTATATACCTACCTAATAGAGGACATATTACATATATACCTACCTACTGGGGGGCATATAAAATATATACTTACTTACTGGGGGACATAAACCTATATCCATACACCCACTGGGCAACATATATACCTAGACTGGGGGACATAGAAATACCTACAGACCTGGGGAAGAAATTATATATATAGTGAGTCACTAAATGTAACTGCTGTGTAATCACTTATATGTCTGCAGACTCAGGTGGGGAGAGGGCAAGAAAGACCAAGCACAGCAAAGGATTCTGGGGCTTGTAGTTCTACAGAGCAAAGGGATTTTGATTGCTTACTTTGACCTCTAAAGCTCTCTGCACTATAGATAACATTTCCTGCTCTCAATGTCAGTGCAATTAGAAGAGCTGGGAATATGGAGCTGATATGCTAATCACTGCTATAGAACCACCCATATCCTGGCCAAGAAAAACAGGAAGCATGAACCTAAAGCTTCTTGTGGCTCTGTGAAACAGCATCATTAGACAACCCCTTTACGTTTGAGAGGCAACTCCTAGAATGAAAAAACTTACATGTACTGAACCTTTTTCACGTAACTATATATAAATTTGTTTAGATTCTCCTGCTCAATAACATGCAGCTGCTAGATCGAACCACATGTTCAATACGCATCTCCTTTATAAACGATGCATTTTTGTCATTATGTAGGTTTGTTTATCCTGCTTATATAGTGCTATAGAATATGTTGGCAGCAAATAAATTACAACGGTGTATACTACTCCCTTCAGAGGAGAGCACAAACAGGATCTAACCAGAGTAGAAAGAGAAGTGGGAGGCCCCACTGCACAACTGACAACAAGACAAGTACATTAGAGTCTCCAGTTTGAGAAATCAACGCCTCACATTCCTCAACTGCAGCTGCTGAGTGCCTGAGCAAATCTGTCAAGCATGGTGAGGTAATGGATGTCTGGGTGCATTGGTGCTGGTAAATGGGAGATTTGTACAAGGTAAAAGGGATTTTTAATAAGGAAGGCTATCACTCCATTTTGCAACGCCATGCCATACCCTGTGGACAGCGCTTGATTGGAGCCAATTTCATCCTGCAATGACCCAAAGCCACCTCCAAATGATGCAAGAACTATTTAGGGAAGAAGCAGGCAGCTGGTCTATCTGTAATGGAGTGCCAGCCAAGTCACCAGACTCAACCCCATTGAGCTGATGTGGGAGCAGCTTGACTGTAATGGTACCAAAAATGCCCATCAAGCCAATCCAACTGTGGTAGGAGCTTCTGGAAGCATGGGTGAAATTTCTCCAGATACCTCAGCAAAATTAACAGCTAGAAGCCAAAGGTCTGTAATGCTGGAATTGCTGCAAAGGGAGCATTCTTTGACGAAAGCAAAGTTTGAAATAGAAAATTATTATTTCAAATAAAACTCATTATTTCTAACTTTGTCAATGTCTGGACGATATTTCTATTCATTCTGCAACTCATTTGATAAATAAAAGTATGAGTTTTCAGGGAAAACACAAAATTGTCTGGGTGACCCCAAACTTTTGAATGGTAGTGTATCTACTGTAATTTTCGGACTAAAAGAGGCACCTAGGTTTTAAAGGAGGAAAATAGGAAGAAAAAAATTTGAAGCAAAAAAAGTGGGCTGAAGTGTAGTTTTCATTGGGAAATGTGCCTTTTTGATAATTTTTTATTCCATTTTTTGGAGATATTAAATGCCCCAAAAACCAAAATTTTGGTGTTTGGATTTTTTCTCTTCTATGGTGTCCAGCGTACGGCATAAATGATATTTTAATAGATCTGACTTTTACGGATGTGGCAATAACAATAATGCGTAACTTTTTTATTTTATTATTTGTAAAATGACAAAAGGTGGAGATTTAACCTTTTAATATTTTTTTTAAAACTTTTTTCTTTTTACTTTAATACTTAGTCACTCTAGGGTACTTGACCACTAGAGGGGCATGATCCCTTGTCCTATGTACAGCAGTACTATTGTATTGCAGTAAATAGGATTTTCATTCATTACCTGTTACACCCTGTCATGGGCAGGGTGTAACAGGTGTCCATACATGGAAGCTGCAGAAACCTGCATAAGGCTTCAGATGCCATGGCAACTGATCGACCCCCTGCCATTACATTGCGGGGGGGGGGGGGTGATCGGATGGAGCGCAGCACTACTGCTCATTCAGCTGTTAAGAGCAGGGATGGAGCAGGCTCCGCCGCCTGTATGGAGCAGCCGCCGGCGCTGCACGGAGTAGCCGCCGCCCGGCTGCACCTAGCGGCATGCACCTGCACCCACCGGCCATCGAGCGCCAATCACCCACACTGAGAGCATGCGGCCCACACCGAGTGCTCGCCGCCTGTACTAAGCGCTTGCCGCCCACATTGAATGCTCTTGGGCTGGCAGAAGACTGGAGTTTGGCGGTGCTGCGGAAAGCTTGCAGCGGGGTTTAATCCTTTAAACCTCGCCACAGGCTTCCCACAGCATATATATATATACAGCGGGTGAAGTAAGTATTGAACATGTCACCAATTTTCTAAGTAAATATATAAAAATATATACATTTGCTTTAGCATGACTATATGGCTCACTAAGAAATTTATATGTCCAGATGTGACCAGAAAAACCTAACCCACACGTATATCCGGACAATATTGCCATTTGCAGTATCTTACTTGCTTCTTGCGCCATGGAGAGTAGCTATACCTGTTACTCTATATGTTTCCTGTAAATAAATCATATATATTTTATGAATTCAAAACAAGGTGTGCCATTGATTTACTAAAGCCTTATATGGGAACGAAGATCCTCGCACTGAGCCCCTAACAGACTCATATAACCAAGGTGCACTGAGTCCCTAACAGACTCACATAACCAAGATATGCCAACATTATTTCCTTGTTGTCCAGAAAGTGAAGTAGATTCTTCTCAACAGGGGCAAAGACAGTGAAATTACACTTAAAAATTTACCTGTCCAAACTTAATACAAACTCAACTTGAAAAAGAACATACAGAATCAGGGCACTGCCTGTAGATAGATTGCAGTCGTTGTCCTGGGACAAAAACTTGGTCCTTAAAGGGATTTTTCTATCTCACACATCAGCAAAGATTTTTGGGAACCCATTTTTCAAATAGGTGCAGGCCCCTGAGGTTGGACCCACACCTATTACACATTGTTGACATATTCTATTATAGTTACAATCCGGGATGGAGTATTTAGAGATCATTTTATGAAACCTACCTAATGCAAAAAAAAAGCAAGCTTATCCATTCCAGAAGCACCATGACCATATTGTATTATAACACTGACTTAGGCAATGTATTTCAGATGCAACCTGGGGAAAAATATGAAGGCTTTCCAGCTAGTGCCTGGCACACATCCTATTTAGTTATATCATATGTCCTATAAATAAGGTACAGTGTATTTTTATGCTTCCTGAGCCTGGAAGACGACAATGGCATTGATAAAACTGAGCTTACACTGCAATTCTGGAAGCCAGTGGTGCTTGCGGAGGTAACATTGTTCAGAGAGCAATTTTGTGATCCAGCTTTTCCTAAAATTCCTTAATGATAAACCTGCTTACTATGGCAGTGATATAGGTGCAGGTTATGTATCACCAGGCAAATCTGCCATTCAGGGCACTAGGTAATTAGAGTGGCAGCCTCTGTGAGTGCTGTAGTGACAGAAAAACAGGTCCTGTTTGCACCTGGACAGCTGGGTTATAAGAAAACCCTCCTGATGTTTCTATGGGGCCTTCCTCTTCCTCTAAACAGTGTCAGACTGGGGTGTCTGGGGCCCACTGGTAAAGCTGATTCCTGGTGCCCATCAGTAAAGCTGATTCCTGGTGCCCACCACTGGTGTTCATTCTTGGGGCCCAATGGTGGAATTCATTCTTGTTGCCCACTCTACAGCTACTGTACAAGACTGCACATTATGAACATGACTCTTGCCCTTTGCTTCTTGCTTTCTGCTTCCTTTTCTCTGCCTTTCTCCCACTATGCCCAGGGGCCCACCAGGGTATTCCCCAACTCCTCTGTGGGCCAGTCCTAGCCTGCCTCCAAGAAATATTTAGAACTGTGATCTTCAATTGAGTGAACATCATTTTTAGATTACAAATTCCGTGCTGATCAATTCAGTAGATATATCTACAGGAGTCAGAGCCCAACTTTTCTGGTACAAAGCTCAAGCCCTTGCACAGCCAAATTACACTAGAGGCAGTTAAAGAGTTTACTGAAGAATTTTTTAAAATTCAACGGGAGCTGTATAAATCCACATGCAATGACCCCACCTAGTGGTGACAGCAGGCAGCCTAATTATATCACTTTATGGCATTTTAGACCTACGTTACGAACTAGATCACAAAAAGTCAGAGAGAAAACTGTAAACCTGTGCACTGGATCTGCCAAAACTAACATGAATGAAACAAAGTACTCCTCCACATTTACATGTGCACATCTGAAATCTCCTGAACAGAATTGCATAATCGGAGGTCAGTAAACGATTTTCAGAATAAAAACAATGGGCGACATGTCCAAAAATTGGCATCGACATGGCAGTTTATAGGTGCATTTAATCAGTGTAAAGTGCACCTGGAAGTACGATCCTTTCAAAAATCCGGCGCCTGGTATACCTTGCATAGTAAACTTAATGCACCTAAAAAAGCGCCCTGTGCAATAGAGGTGTATGCTGTATCAGTGCTAGTGAAGAGTTACGGAGGCGCAGAACGTATCATTAATAGTGAATGGAATGCACCTAGATAGGCACATGGCATTACAGAGGCGCACCGAGTATCAGTGCTACTATATGTAATGCGCCTTTTTAGCAATACAATGTGTCGTGCCCGGCGTATAATGCGCCTAGTTTTGGTATATTACATTTATACCGAAAATATGGTAAAAACTTTTGTGTCCGCAAAATACACCGCAACCATGGCGCATTCGTATTGGGACATGTCGCCCAATGTGTTTGAGAAATATGTACACATCTCACATACAGCAGAGATGAATTTGTCAGTTAGCAAAACTCATGGCAATATAACGGTGAGTTGACATAGGACTGCTGGTCAATGTATACAATCTCCACTGAGATAATCAGTACACTGCACAAGATATTTAGCCACCCACCCCACACCCCTCCAAGAAAATCAAAGACAAATTCAGCCACATCCAAATCTAAAAAGCATCAATGTAAAAAATATACCTTTGAAGGAGTAAAGTTCTGTGCTCCCTGTTGGATAAATACTACAGTATATATATATATACTGCTCTGCTTGTCACAATTATCCCATCAAGGCTTTCCGTGCATGCTGGGTGTTGTAGTTGCACAACAGCTGAAGAATCTGTAGCCTATAACATGGAGTCTGAAATACCGCCCATGACACCTGCTTGTGAGTTATGGGGTGATCCTCCCGCCCAGGCTATATGTATATGACACTCACCAGGGTATGCTGGTATGTAAGGGTTCTGGTAGGCACATCAACCACAGGCATAACCAGAGGCAGGAGGCAGAAAAAGGCAGAGGGTACCAGCTCTTATGCTGCTGAGGTCTGCTCAGCCCCCTGCCTGATTCTTGACCCTCTCTCTCCAGAACTCTCATTAAGTGCCTGAAGAAGGGGGGCTCTAACATTGGTAGTGTAGGGAAACATCCGGTTGTCACAAGAGACGTCACCTGCTGCTCGAGACATCACCTGTCACTTGAGACATCCGTCTTGTCACATGGGCACCCAGGAATAACCATGTGTCACTATGCGTTACAGTCCCTACTTCTATAGCCTATGGGGAGCTGTCATATTCTACATGCCGGAGAGGTATTATATCTCTCATATGGATGTAGCAGATCTCGATTTGTCACTAAGCTCTTTGGGGCTGCACCTTAATTACATTATGATAACTTTTAGAGCTGAGTTAAGGTGGGTTTATCTGCAGTCCTGACTTCTTCTGGATAGCACACGGGCAGCTCTAGATCTGTATATTCATTATTAGAATCAGCTATATTTTGTTCATGTGAAAATCCCATAAAAGAGTCATAGTAAGAATTGATTTTATTCAAAATCAATGTTTACAATAAATATAATACAGTGATCCCTCAAGTTACAATGGCCTCAGGATACAAGATTTTCAACATACAATGGTCTCAGCTGGAACTTTGTATGTTGATTGTGCTTTGAAGTTACAATTTACTTATAAAACCTCTGTATTCGTGCAGGGCATGCAGTGATTAGTAGTCTAGTAGCACCTCTCTACAGTACAGTGAGGTACTACATGTCCTGTACTGCTTTTACATGAATTAGTGAGGTGCATGCACTGAGTGGTGGTCTAGTAGCGCCTCTCTACAGTACAGGGTGGTACTACATGTCCTGTACTGCTCACATGTATTACTGAATTATATGAAGTGATTGACGGTCTAGTAGTGCCTCTCCACAGTACAGTGCGGTACTACATGTTCTGTACTGCTCTTACAAGTGCCAGGATGAGTGGCTCCTTTGGACATCAGGTGACTTCATTTTCATTTTTGGTACATTGTATATGAAGTCCATAGCTCAAAGAAGATTCTATTCTCAATATAGAAAGTGAAAACTAATAACCATCTCTTGTGGTCCCATTAAAATAAAAAAAACTATTCTCACCTTCCTTTGGTCCCTGTTCCTAGAGCTGCATCTCTCCAGTCTTCTGTTTTTATTCTTGTACGGCTGAACAAAGATGTTGCCGCTGCAGTCGCTGATCACGTGCCTCTACTTACATCACTGTTCAGACCTGTTCACCTCCAAATGGGAATGTAAATTAGTAGCCCGTGGTCATTGCCTTCTGCAGTCTCATGATGGATGCAGACTGGAGCCTCTGAGATTCTGCACCTCCAAAATACAATTCTAGTCCCATTTGGTGTCCACAATAAGCATTTCTAAGTTATATCGAAAAATATAATAAAATAAGATTTAACTCCAATGGTTTTTTACTTTAATGGAGCCCCAGGAGCTGGCTATTAGTTTTCCTTAAGAGGGGACAACCCCTTTAATATAAAAGGTATATATCAATCTGATGAAAAATAATATTTGAGCAAAAATGTGCTGCAGGGCTTTCTATTTAACCCTGTATGGAAATCTATAGGCCCACACTGTACCCCGTAGACCTGTTTTCATAAATATATGGTATTCAACTAGCTTAGTAGAGGTTTTCTTAGAGGCCTAAGAAGGGACAACCCACTATATGTGCCAGGGCTCCTCTTGGAAGCTCATACTAAGTTAATTAATCATTGTTTGGGACAGTGAACAAAGAAGACGCTTCCCTTACTGTAATGACAATAGGGAATTGGTGCCCTTTCCTAATGCATGATGGGAGGGACAAACAAAAAAAAACTATTTAGCTAAATCTTATTTTATCATTTTTTTTTCCAATGTAAATTGAAAATGCTCATTGTGAACATCAGAGGGGATTGGAATTGTATTTGGAGGTGCGGATTCTCAGGTTCCAGTGTGCATCCATCATGGTGATGCCTAGGCTCTTGGGTTAATGTTTTATGTAGGGAAGGCTATGGGAAACAAGCTCTATGATGTCAATAAGGAAACTACAAAAGAGCCAACTGATATGACAGCCTGGCCTCCCACCAGGCTGAGCTCTATGAGGTAGGTCTGAGATCAAACATTAACGAGTGATGTCCACATGACATCTAAGCACTTCTTAGGAAACAGAGCTTAAATGACATGAAATTTATTGCCAATGAATTCTAAACTTTCCCCATGAATAGAAGTAATACAGAATCAATACAGATAAAAGCAACTTCACACTGCTAACAATAGGAACTACAAAGACATGCAATCATTAGGAGGACCATCCGAGAACGGTGCATCAAGGCCAAACTTCAATGGCCCATGTTCAAGGACAAAATATGGACCTATGGCTCACTTATGGCCTTCATGAGGAAGGATCATCACATTCCCTACTATGGAATTTACCAAACAGGAAGCAGTGTTCTTGTCCTTTTGAGGTAACACTGAGACCACATGGAAGGTCCACTATTACTATCACACAGGTGGATAACATCTGTTCAGCAGGCGCAGCTGGCATCTAGACAGGGCAGAGTCTTAAGGTGGCCTTACGGGGGGCTACAGATTCCCACAATAATGTGACATGCCAAGCAAGTTTAAAATATTGAAATCACTCTAAAATGAGCAGTGCCCCAATACAAGTGAATCCATTCCTGTTATATTGTATGTAGGTATTACACAGTGGTGTGTTGTCCAATGCAGCAGTACAAGATGTCAATGAGGCTCAGGTGGCTACACCATTAATAGTTTTGCCCTGTAGACCCAGGAGCTTCAAGCTATTTACTCACTTTTTGCACATGGAATGACTGAATTTGCCATAGGGATGTAATACATGCCCTCCTCAACAGTAAATCCCTTAATACCAGGGTGCACACTGTGTCTCTCACTTTGGGACTAAAGATAACAGCAGTCAAAAGGTAAATCTACAAGACCAAGTGATTACATTTTCTAGTTGAACATCAGTAGAACCATATCCAACCTTTTTATTTTTGGGATAGTTACAGTTGAAACCAGAAGTTTACATACACTATATAAAAAGGCACATATGTGTGTTTTTCTATCTGACATGAAATCAGAATAAACCTTACCTGTTTTAGGACACATAGGATTACCAAAATTATTTATATTTGCCAAATACCTGAATAATGAGAGAGACAATTTTTTAAGGCATTTTTATTACTTTCTGCAAAGTCAAAAGTTTCCATACATTTCATTAGTATTTGGTAGCATTGCCCTTAAACTGTATGACTTGAGTCAAAATTTTGGATCTCCTTCCACAAGCTTCTCACAATAAATGGTAGGAATTTTGACCCATTCCTCCTGACAGAACTGATGTAACTGAGCCATGTTTGTAGGTCGTCTTGCTAGCACCTGCCTTCTCAGCTTTGCCCATACATTTTTAATAGGATTGAGATCAGGGCTTTGTGATGACCACTCCAAAACATTGTTTATCCTTCAGCCACTTTGTAACCAGTTTGGCAGTATGCTTTGGGTCATCGTCCATTTAGAAAATCCATATCCGCCAAAGTTTTAACTTCCTGGCTGATGTCTTGAGATGTTGCTTCAGCATTGCCACATAATCTTCTTTCCTCATAATGCCATCTATTTTGTGAAGTGCATCATTGCCTCCTGCAGCAAAACAACCCCACAACATGATGCTCCCATCCCCGTGTTTCACAGTTGGGATGGTGTTCTTAGGCTTCTCCCTTTTTCCAAACATCACGATGGTCATTATGGCCAAACAGTTCAATTTTATTTTATCAGACCACAGGATATGTCTTTAAAAATGTAAGTCTTTGCACCTGTGCACATTTACAAACATTAATCTGGCTTTTCTATGTTTCATTTAGAGTAATGGCTTCTTCCTGGCACAGTGGCCCATGTTGATACAGTACTCGTTTCACTGTGGATAATGTCACAATCTTACCAGCTTCCGCCAGTATCTTCACAAGGTCTTTTGCTTTTGTTCTTGGGTTGATATGCACATGTCGAACCAAAGCAGAACCCATCTTCTTCCTGAGTGGTATGCTGGCTGAACATTCCCATCTTGTTTGTATTTGCATATGATTGTTTATACAGATGAATCTGGAAATTCAGGTATCTGGAAATTGCACCCAAGGATGATCCAGACTTGTGCAAGTCCATCATTCTCTTCATGATATCTTTAGACTTTCCCATGATGTTACACACAGAAGCAGTGTGTTTCTTGTGTGCAATTAAAAATACAAACACAGGTGTGTCCCTAACTAACTCAGATGTTGCCAATAAACCTATCACAAGCTTCCAAAGACATGACATCGACATATGCTCTGTCCCAAATAGTTTAAACGCATAATAATCCTAGTGTATGAAATTGTTTAAAAATTCTGTCTCATTATTCTGGAATTTGGCAAATATAAATAATTTTGATAATCCTAATTGAGCTACAACGGGTAAGGTTTATTCTGATTCTATGTCACATAGTGAGAAAAGCATGCATATATGTCTTTTTATATAGTGTATGTAAACTTCAGGTTTCAACTGTGGGCTCTGTCCATAAGACAAGTATTTAAAGTCTTAATCCACACAGATTCTGATTTGAAACACTTGTCTAAAATGAAAAGAAAATGACTTCCATTGATCTCAATAGAAAATACACAATCAGTTTGTGAAACAGATGTGCAGTAAAAAAAAACTTTGAACATGTTCATATTATATGAGGAAAATGCATAGAATTTTACTGATGTCAATGAGGATGGCTAAAAACTTCATGTAATACACGCACAAAACATTTGTATGTGGTTTTTAACGCGGATCCACGTCCCAAATCATGTAGGAATGAATGGGATTCATTTCTGATTGTAAATCATGAGTAAACCGAATCCGAAAAAGCCCTAAATCCACACGGAATAAGCATGTGAAAAATTAATTGAGAACGCACTGGATGACGCCCTTGTCAACAGCAGAATATGACGGGTAAATTTTACTCATTGCGTGAACCCATAAAGGACCCATCCGTTTTTTTTCCCCCTGAGTTCATCAACCAATGCTCAGTAGTAAAAACATACAAATATGGAGGGAATAATCCAAATGACTGTGTGCCCAAACAATCAGCTCTATTACCAAAAAGAAGTGCCATGATATCTATGTGTTTTATTCAGTCATAAAAAAGTATATGTATTAAAACATAGTAAAAAAAGTGTTAGCGAACAACGCATTTCGTTTTAAAGTAACACTTTGGTTACAAGTGCACAGTAGTGCCAGTGATTTTGCTTACCTGCAGCTGAATACAGGATTTCTGACTGATACACCAGTGTTCTGTTGGGTCATGTGATACTGTGCTTTTCATGCTGATAGGAAGTCTGTTTCTCTAAGTATTCCTATGAGACTGACTTTGAGCCCTCCATTGTTATGCATAGAAAAATGTCCTTTAAGGCCACACAACGATGCTGTGTCTTTCAGCTGCTGCATGAGTGCCGGTAACACAACCCAATTGCAGCAGTGAAAAGTCCTATACATAGCTGCAGGTAAGCAAAATCACTGCATTGCTGTACACCTAAAGGCATCATCTAATGAACTACTGGGCTAAAAACATAGAGTGGTCCTTTAAAGGTTTTTTTTCCCCACTTAAGAATTATTCTTCAGAACAAACCACCTGTGTGATCAGGTCTGGCTGACCACCATGGGATGCTTAATATGACTGTTTAGTATAGGGGCATAATGAGTCAGCTTGAGCAGTAGCTGTGCTTTGCATAATGCCTACAACTGTATTATGTCCTATGGATAGGGCTTATTCTGATTGGATGATGGAAAGTACCAGCGCAAAGCTGGACAAATGCCAAAAGACCACTGCAAGACCCTCTCTGATGGTTGTGGATCACTTACTGTTCCATTGGCTGCCTATACAAGCAGCCAATCCATTACCTTGTCTGTCCAGTTCAGTTTCTCAGCAAAGCTTTAAGGCAGGGATGGGTAACTTCAGCTCACTTCATACCTCCTTACGCCCCCTTTCCTGCCTGGGATGAAGTGGCGCACTAGGAAGTTGCCGACCTCTGCTCACCTTTCATCCCGGTCATGCTCCTGGAACTTGTTTGCTCACTCTGGGACATTGAGCCCATAAGCAACAGCTCTAGTCTATGTCAGTTCTGCCCCAATACAATATGCTACAATATTGGTGGAGAAAGAGCATGGACAACATAGCGTGGGAAGGGGAGAATAGAGACCCAAGCGCATTGCACCTAAACTTGGGGGGCAGCCATGATTTCAGAGACAACTCTAGTTCATACCATCTGTACTCCAATATGCTACTGCATGTTGTGAGAGGCATGGACATCACAGCACATGAGGGGGAACAAGACTTGGGTGCATTGCATTTAAACTCGGTGGGCTAGGTGAAATTCAGCACTTTAGTATATTTACTATTTTGCCATAGGCAAACTGGCTTCATCAGGGATTAGAGGGTTCGAACCCCTGATGAAGCCAGTTTTGCTGGTGAAACATGTTGGGGAGGTCAGGCATGATGTTTTAAATTGTGATTTCTCACCTCTGTCTATAAGTGTTACCCGCTGCAGATGGTATCAGAAAGAATACCTTATATGTTTTATGTACATTAGATTAGGGATGACTGCCCAAGTAGAATGCTTGGGATCCCTTACTGGAGTTAGTAAATTACTGTATTTATAAGGTTTATAGGTTAATAGGTGGGGCTCCACCAGACTTGATAATAGAAGCGGAGCTATTCCTTCAGAAGTAGAGAGGGATATTTTGAGAGGTAAGAAATCAGGTTTTTTGTTTTTTTTTTAAATAGTGCGTATAGAGGTTAAGAGTTATACATAATAAAAGTTACGTTTTAGTGTTTTACAGATAGAGAACTGATAGAGTTTAAGTTTGCCTATGGCAAAATAGTAAATATAGTGATCAAAAGTCACTCTTTGTTCTCTTGCGAGATTCCCATTTTTTTGGAGACTATTCAGCACTTTAGTCACACTTCTCATTCATGCCTTTTCACCCCTATGTGCTATAGCAGGGATTTGTCGCTGATATTCAGCAGTGTGCATCTGTGCTTGTGCTGATCAGGGAGTGAAGCAGTCTCAGCCATCATTTTAGGGGTAAGTTAACTAAATGTTTGACCTAAAATAGTAGGCTAATTTTGAAGTTAATAATTTTGGATGTCCTGTGTATATTGTGTTATCTTTGCAACAATAAAATATCCAAATGGCCTTGGGCAGTAACAAAGTTTTCCACCCGTGCTTTAAGACGTTACAGAAAAGTGCCTGTATGGTGATGTCATGAGTCTCAGCCAATGTGGCTCCAGCTGCTCCAAATTTACTTGAAACTATTTAGAAAGGTGTGGCTACACGCAGAAGATGAGAGTCAGTGGGTAGCTCTAAAGGGGCTCATTTTGGGGCAGGCTTTTGACAGCTATCCACATGCATTAGACAACCATGATTTCGTGATTTCAGCAGGATCACGTAACTTACATCTTATGACTATGGCTCCATCATGTACTTCCTGAGGGGGATTCAGAAGCTTGTTGGGGCCAGGGGCTATTGCTAGTTTAAAATAAGCTTATGATAGAACCTAATTGACACTTTAATAATCCAATAACCAAAGGTATAGTTATAGCTGTAGCTGCTGCTATGGGGCCCAGAGCATGAGGAGCCCACTCAGGACCATTGTTGCTTTCTGTAGGGAATAACAGGTTGATGGTATATGGCACTATTATCCATACTTTTAGTTAACCACTTTTTCAGTTTCCCTGCCTAATGAAGCTCCTCAAAATAAAACATTCCCAGCAATGTAGGTCCAAGCAATTAGACACCAAAGGAACATTTATGTCCTATACTCCGATATGCCATGCACAATGAGAACAGGAAAAATGTAGAGCAGCTTCATGTTATAGTAGAAGAGAAGGGTTAATAGTTGGAGTGTATTGAGTAAATAGAAATATAGACATCAATGAGAGTTTAATTGTTTACCGGAGTGCATGCTGGGTAATAGCTGCAGTGATTTATAAGATCTGTAAGACACCAATTATGGCCATAAATCACGCCTACTCCACAAAGCTGTCACCACTGGAGATATGGGGAATGACTTCACAGGTATGAGAGCAGGGCACCCAGCTTCCCTCGCCGGAGTCTGTGAGGAGAGGGGAAGGTTGATGACATAGATCTACAGGCTCTGACATCACTGCTTATGTGATCTGGTCATGATTTACACACTGCCCTGAACTGTCACTATCAGGTAATCCACATGTAACATGGATGTGACCATAAAGAGTTACATAATTAACTCTTTGTCTGGGTTCACACAGTGTCTTTTTAACGTACATAATTAAAAACATTTTTTGTAGTTATGCATCAAAATGTGCACAAAGTGGTGACATTAAAGTCCCATTGACTTAAATGGGAATCAGCATGCATTAGGCACACAACTGCGCTTTTTTTTGCACTACACATTATCAGCATGGAAACGAGGAAAAAAATGGGTAGAATACAATGAAGTTCCCTGCAAAAAAAAAAAAAAACGCATGTAAGCATAAAAAGTAAGCATCAAAAGACACATCAGATTAAGAAAACGCACGTAAAAACACATGAAAAAAAATTTTTTTTCAACAGGCCTTTCTGGCAAGAAACAAGCACTTATTTTACTGCAAAAAAAAGTTGTGTGATCAAAGCCTTAGGTCTTGTCCCCACGGCACGGATTTTCACCCAGTTTTTCAGACGGTTTTCAGTTTTGAAAACCATCTGCAAACCGGGTGGAAACTTTTAAAATTGGACTCCATGGAAAACCCGCACAGCGGTCCCCACTGCACGGGCTTTACGCCCGGCGGTTTTTCAGACTGCCGACGGTCCGAAAAACATTGATCATGTTCATTCTTAAATCCGATTGACTGTTGACTTCTAAAACTAAGCAATGAAATTCAGCGCTGAATCCTCACATAGTATAAGACGTCTGAAATCTGCCTCTGAAAACAGCTTGAAAACTCCACCTGTAATTGCAAATCTGCATCCAAAAAAACGTGTTGAATCATTTGTGGCTTTGAGATGTAGATTCCGCACTGTTTTACGCTGAAAAACAGCCATGTGAACCTACCCCTCTATCCAACCTTCATATTGGGCTGAACATCAGTTAAAGGAGTATTCCCACCTTAGACATTTATGGCATACCCGCTTAACTGTACAGTACTCGCAACTTCCATTAAAGTGAATATAGAAAATAAAGCATGCATGACCACCTCTCCTTTCACCACAAGAATGAGGACGGTAGGTAATTCTCAAAATTTTTGCAGGTCCCAGAATTGGGGCCAGAATCTATTAAACACAAGGGGTGACATGTTTAAAATCGATTTAAAGTACTTTAGAATATGACAGTATGTATGAAAGTGTTATGCGTCAAACTTTGTATGGCAGTTTCTCACCAAACTTTAAAAATGTCATGTCTAGTGCAGACTGTGCCAAGTTTGGGCATACGACTGTTCATACATTTATAGAACAGAGCTGCCACTTTTTTTTGTGCAAGATATGCCAAAAAATGGTGCAAACGCATTCATACATGTCACCCTTACTTCATATCCTGTGGATATGCCGTAAATGTCTGAGATGGGATTACCCATTCAATCGTATCCTAAAACTAGTTCACACAGCCACACAAAACTTCTCTGTGCTACAACTCTTTTGACATGCAAACAAGGGGGGGACATGTATGATCGGAGTTTTTGCTTGTTTTCTGGCGTATAATGTGCCTCTCTGTGCCGGCTCCGCTGTCGGACTCAACTCCCCTATATGTTAGGAGAATTAGGCGCAAGGTTCACCACTTTCTTATGCGCCTAACATGAAGGAGCGTGCTGTGGGCGTTCTGGGGCGGGACGCACCACATTCGAAAAAATTGACGCATGTATGAATGCAGGTCGGCAAAGTAAGGCGCATTACAGCTCCGACAGGCAGACCTATTTCAATGTGGTCTGTCTGCCGGAGGTGTCAAAGTTTGCCTCGCATTTATGAACGCACTTCGGCGCCAACATACATCAGGCGCAGGTTTCACAAAAAAACGTGAAAACAGGCGCTTCGACGCGCCGATGTTCATACATGTCCCCCAAGGTGTTCACTAGGATCAAACAGGTTAACTTCTTGCATGCTGGAAATCAAAGGATTAGCAAGGCTAAGTTACACTTTTCCTCTTCAAATTTGTATATCAGTTTAGAGCAGCAAGGAACAAACTTTTAAGATTGATTTTAAGATTTAATACAGCAAAGTCCAGTGCTTCAAAAGGTTAAAACATTTACAAAAAAATGACATGAAAAAAGGCAAAACACTGACACAAATAAAAATGAATGAAATTCAGAATAACAGATTGTCATTATTCACATTGCTCCTTGTCCCCATTGGGGCTTACAGTCTAAATTTAAGATTAACCAATGTGTTTTTGGAGGGAAACTGCAGTACCAGAGGAAACCCATGCAAACACAGGGAAAGCATACAATTTCTTGCAGATATTGTCCTTATTGGGATTTGAAGCCAGGACCCCAGTACTGCAAGACAACAGTGCTAACCACTGAGCCACCGTATATGCAAGTGGATAACGTTGCAGGACATAATTCTAGCGTATTTCATATATCTTTATAAAGCTATGTTCACACAATGGATTTTAACAAGGAATTAAACGGGGATTCCACATTAAAGTTCTCTGTATTCTGATTGACTTGAATAGCTGGTCCGTGCTGTAGTTCACCTGTTGTGTGAAATAAAATTCATATTTTTGAGCGCATCCTCCTCGGATTCTGCATCGGGAGGAGTGAGGCAGATTAATGGATAGCGCCTTTCTTAGGTAAAAATCCTTGGCAGAAGTCCGAGGTATCATTTTGGATTTTTGCAGAGGAATACACATCAGATTTTTCCGAAAATTTCCTTTAACATATAACCAACCTAAGGTATGTTACACGCTTTTTTTGGGGCACATTTCCCACTATTGGAGTGACTGCGTTTAAATAAGGGGGAAATGTGCCCCAATCTTTCGGGAATCCACTTTCTCATAAAAGAACATGGATTACGCCTCCTCTCCCGCGTATCAAACGTCTTTTGTCCGCGGGAGATAATTGCAGTATTTATTCACGCGTTAGGGACGCATAATGGGGGGAGTAGCTCGGTTCCCAAAAAACCCCGGGGAAATTACGGGGGTACTTCCCCCTGAAATTAGCCGTGTGAACTTACCCAAAACAACCCCAAGTCAACAAGAGAATGCTGTGCCCCCAAACCCAAAGCAAACCAAACATGAAAATCATTATATCCACATTTTGCACAATATTCAATTCTGTGGTTTCCTAATATCAAAAATCCTTGCACTTGAGACAGACAAAGTAGATAAGTTCCGGATCATAAACTTTTTGGGCCAAATGTAAAAACGTCTAGGTCTAAAACTCATTTTGTTGCCCCAGCAACAATCAAGCTCAACCTCATTTTTCCAGAGCACTTATAAAGAAAGTGGCGCTTGGTTGCTATGGGGAAAAAAGGAGTTTTAGACCAGCCCCTTTTTATACTGTGGCCCATAGTTGGCTTATATAAAACATTTATTTTGACAGGGATGGCTTTGAACTATTAGGGTATGTTGACACAGCATATTGCAGGAATTTCGCGCTATGTGTCGCCGCTAATTTCTTGCCAACGCCTGCTGCTTCAGAAGAACGCGCTGCCCAGTGCATACTACTGAAGCACTCCCACTAACATTCACTTTCCCGTAATGCCGGGAAGGAGTGACATGTCTCCTGGCGTGTGTTAAACGCTGGGGATAACGTCAGATAGTCATGGCTCTTAATGAGAGCTATAAATTACTGTATTTGTGGGACGTAATTCGGGGTGTATTGCAGTGCAATTACGTGCCAAATTTCAATCTCTTACATTTTCCATTGTACTTAGTAGATGAAATTATTTTCATAAACAATGGCACCGGGCAGTATAACATACTGCGTATAGTACGCGCCGCAATACACCGGGTGTTTTTGAGCGACGCGCTGATCAAAGCACTGGGGGCCAGCCGGGCTCCGGCACCATAGACATTCATTGGTAGCGGCACGTATTTGCCGCTAACAATTGACATGTCACTTTTCTCGCCCGGTGTACAATACGATCGTATTGTACATGCGGGAAGACGACGCATAACCCATAGCTCTCTATAAGAGCTATGGATTACCGTAATTGCAGCGCGCATTTCATATAACGCGAAAAACGCAGCGAAATGCGTGCCAAAAGAAGCCATGTGAACATACACTTAGCATTTCTTTGTGCCTAGAAAGCATAAAAAGAGAATATTTATTCTCTCTGGAGACTTAAGTCTTCAGAATACTTTAACTATTGCAAATTAAAGGGGTGTTCCAAAAGTACTAATGGCTCATCAGTCAATTGGTTATGGTTAAAAAAAATTTAAAAACTTACCTTGTAACTTGTTCCAACTCTGCAAATGGTCACGATAATGTCACTGTTCATTCCTCATGTGACCCTGCAACTATTCACAGTTCGCAAAATTCTCTTGTTGTATGTACCGCAGTTGACCGCCAGTCTGCAATTGGCAGCAGGGTCAGGTGAAGAATGAATAGAACGAGTGGGTTTACAAGGTAAGGGGATTATTTTTTGCATTCTTTTTCATAACTGACGGACTGATGAGTAGTGTTGAGCGATTACGTTGGCTATCGACATCGGGCGATAGTCGATAGTCGGCCACCTTGATAAAGGGTTTTCGATAGTCAATATCGATCATCTCCAATGACCATTAAAGTCTATGGGAGAGCAACAACACCTTCATTCTTACACCCAAACAGGGCTGGAGAAGCTGGAATTAACAGCCACAACAGTCAAATGGATACGTGCTACATCTTAGGCACAACACTTTTGGCTATAAAAGCCACAGAAAAAAAAGCACACCCCCCATTCCCCTTTCCCTGTCTTGTTTCCCCAGATGACCCTTAAACCTGCAAACACCCCCCAAATTAAAAAATTTCCCGAAGGGGTATTTTTTGAAACCCTATTTTTACTTTTAACTGGGACAAAACGAATTTTTCCCTGTCCCAGAAAGCAGCATGCCCTAAAAAACCTTTCAAAGACCCAGATTAAAAAATGGCCCGGGAAAAAAGTAGTCTTTTAAAACCCCCATTTTTGTTGAAATGGAAAATTGACAAACCCCTTTTTGGACGCCGTTAATTTGGGCCCCTTAAAAAACCCGTTTTGGGCCCACGATTAAAAAAAAGGCCCGGAAAAAAGGGGCTTTTTAAAACCCCCATTTTTTGTTGGAAAAGGGGCATTGGTTTTACCTGTCCCCGGACCGCAGTATTTACCATTAAAAACCCGTCTGACCCCCAGGGGTTTTAAAAAGTGCCGGAAAAAGGGGGTCTTTCAACCCCCCATTTTAGTTGAACGGGGGCAATTTTCAAAACCCCGTCTGGACCGGGAGCTTGACCCTTTAAAACCCGTCTTTACCCCCCAGTTAAAAAGTGCCCCCAAAAAGGGTCTTTCAACCCCCATTTTTAGTTTTTACGGAATTGACTATAAAAAGGGCTGGGGGCGCAGTAAGACCAATTTAAAACCCGTCTTTTTTTACCCCCCGATTAAAAAGTGGCCCGGGAAAAAAGGGGTCTTTAACCAAACCCTTTTAGTTGAACTGGCATTGGGCAAAAACCCCGTCCTGGAACCCCAGGGAAGACCCTTAGAACCCGTCTGACCCACGATTAAAAAGTGCCGGGAAAAAAGGGTTTTTTTCAACCCCATTTTAGTTGGAAAATGGCATTGGGATTTTTCCCGTCCTGGGACCACAGTATGACAATTTTTTAAAACCCGTTGAAAACCCCCATTTAAAAAGCCCGGAAAAAAAGGGGGCTTTTAACCACCCTTTTTGGGTTTTAATGGACATTGGAAATTTTTTCTTGCCATGGGTCCCCCCTTTTTTTTTTCCCTTTTTTCCTGGGTTGGGCCCCCGATTAAAAGTGCCGGGGAAAAAAAAGGTTTTTTCAACCTTCCTTTTTAGTTGAAACCCGGACATTGGGCTTTAAACCCGTCCTTTTGCCACAGCAAAGCCCCGGGCCCGGGGGTTACCCGTGGGTGCGGTGAAAAGCCCCCCCTGGCGTGTTTATCTAAATTAAACACGAGGTTTTTTAAAAGGGCCCCTTAAAGACGCAGCAAAAGAAAAAATGTGTGCTGAAAAAAAGAGTGCGGGGAAAAGGGAAATGTTTAGAATCCTGCCTTTTTCCCCCAGTACACAGTCAAGGGCCTGGGGTAGCGCTTGCCCCTCCGTATTTAGTGGGGGACCCAAATTTAGCTTCAATTGGGAAATAATGGGGTTAACGCTTCCTGTTTTCCCCCCCAGGTGCCCTTTTTTTTGGCAATTTTTTTTTCTCATTTTACCAAAAGTGCTGGAGGAAAAATTTTGGGCTCTTTTCTTTTTTTCTCTGTTCAGTGCTTACTCCAAAAACCTCTTTAATAACCCCCAAAATCTGGTCAAGTTTTCCTGAAAACCCCACCCTTTTTAAAAATTTTGTGGAAAAATTTTTTTAACAGTATTTTGTTTCATGTAAGTTTTTTAGTAGTTTAAATTTTTGAAAACACATTTTTTAAAAAGGATGGGGTCCCAAACCCTGTCTTTGTTTCTTTTTTTTTAATTTTATTTAATGGGGTTTTCTCAATTTCAGGGGTTGATAGCTATGTTTAAAAATTTTTGCCCCAAAACAAATAATTTTGCAAAATGTTTCCATTAACAGTGTCCTACCTATTCCTGTTTTCTGACGCCCATCACCTTGAGCCATCTTGACCATTGTGGGAAAAACCCAAAAGGGCTGTTAGAAAAAAAACATTTTTTTTTTTAAAAGGGCCCGTAGTATTTGCCCGCAGGGCACAGCCAAAAAAGCCCCCAAAAAATTTTAAAACATGGCCCCCTGAAACCATTTTTGCCAAAATTTTTGAAGAAAAAAAATGTCTATTTTGAAAAAAATTTTTTTAGGAAAAAAGGACCCGTTTGTATTGCTGCAAATTTAAAGCAGCATGACCCCAAAAAAAATTTTAAAAAAGATTCTTTAGGGGCCCCTGGTTTTTTAAAAATTTTGAGGGGAGGGAAAAGCCCCCTTAGAAGCCCCATTTTTGTTCCAAAGGGGCCCTGATTTTAGCTTTTTCTAAAAGCAAAAATGGGCCCCAAAAAAATTTTTTAAATATGGGCTTTTTCAGCCCTGTTAAAAAAATTGTGGGGGGAGAAATGCCACTTTTTAAAAACCACATTTTTTGTTTTCCCCAAAAGGCCCTAATTATTGCTTTCATTCCCCAGCAAAAATGGGCCCCCAAAAAAAATTTTTAAAAAGGGGCTTTTCCGCCCCCTGTTAAAAAATTTTTGAGGAAAAAATTTACCCCAAAAAAAACCCTTTCAATGCCCAAAAAAAATTCCCAAAGATGGGAAGTGAGTAAATTTGGAAATTTTGGTTTTGTCAAGAAACCCTTTGGGGTTTTTCCCGTCTCCTCACAGGGGAAACCCGGCCAAAAAAGAAACTGTTTGGGGCTGAGAATAAAAATTGCAGTAAGAATGAAAATTTTAAAAATAAGTTTTTCCCAAAAAAGGGGCCCTTTCTGGTTTTTGGGGAGGAAAGGGGAAGTAGACCAGCAATTAATTTTGGGGGACCCCGGGAAAAGGGGGGCCACCAAAAAATCCTTTAGAAGATAAGCCTGATTCAAACTTTATGAAGAAAAACGGAATTTCCCGATTATTTGTGGGGGAAAAAGCCCGGTGTGTTTGTCTGTTTAAAGACTCCTCGGGTGTGCCCCGGAAAGGGCCCCCTCAGATTTTGGCGTGGCCCTTTTTTTGGGAGGACAAAAACCCCTAAGGCGTGGCCCAGCCAGGTCGGGCCTTTTGTCCATTTTGGATAACCCAGGGAAAACCCATTGGGGTCCCGGAAAAACCATACAAAAACAAATTTTTTTGGTGTTGAGACGGCCCGATAGTCGTTTTCACCCTTTATCTTTAAGTGGTCTTTTGGGTTTTGTATGTGTGCCCTGCATTGAAAGCGGGTTTGGGGGAGGTGGTAACTTAAAGATTGGGGCAAGGGGCACCATTAAAGGGTTTCTGCCCCCTTGCCTGTGTTGCTTTTGCTGCCGCACGGGGTTTTCTTGGACGTCTACTCCTGTCCGGGCGCTGGCGTTGTTTTTCCCCGGGGAAATTTGGGAAAAACGTTAAGCAGAGCGGAAACAAGATGTCTCCCCGTTTTATCTTTCCCCGGTAAGGGGTTTCCCTTTCCCGCATTTTCTTATCTATTTGGGGGGTTTGGGTTTTGGAAGGAAAGTGCTGAGGGTTTTTTTTTGTTTCCCCGGGGGTCCGGAGGGTGGGCCCCCCAAATAAACTGTTTTTCATTTTGTTTGGGCCTTTTAATGCGGGGTAAGTTTTGGGGGAAAAAAAGCATCCCAAGGGCCCTTCTTGGGAGGTGGGGCCCCCTTTAAAATTAAAGCCTCTGGGGCGAGGGGCAATACCAAAAATGATCTTTTCCCCATTTTTCCTCCTCCGCCCTCAAATTTTGCGCCAAACCCTTTTCCAAGGCCCGGGGGGCGTCGGTTTTAAAAACGGTGCTAGGAATCCCCCTCCTCTCCTCCTTTCCCCTGCCCCCGGCCCCCGGGTTCAAAAACAGGGCCCCCCTTGCCTTGGGGTTGGGTGCAAACCCCGAAAAGCTGATGCGGCCCCCTTTGCACTAGGGTCTGGACCCCGAAAACCCTGCCCAAAGAAGAACCCCATAAATTGTTGGAAAAATGTCGGCCTTGTTGGGGTTTGACGGAGAGAAAGGCTTCCCTGTCCGAAACTGTGCCCCTCTCCTCCTTTCCGGCGCTTGGCCGGGGACCTTTTGGGTTTCGCAGGGGTCCTAAACCCTCGTTTTCCGATTAAAATAAGTTTTAACACAATTGCTTTATGGGACAAAAGGGGATTTCCGCATGACCATTTTGGTGGCTTCTTCAAAAAAACTGGGCAAGATGGTGCAGGAAAACTCTTTTTTACCTGCCCCACCCCTCGGTGGCTCAAAACCCCCCAGGTCCGGGCCCCCTGCTTGTCAGGCCAAAGGTGTCAAATTCGTAAATGGTAATGGAATTTTCCGCTGCTGCCAAAAATCGGTGGAGCATGTGGGGGGGGTGGAAAAATTTCCCGAATGTTGCCCACAGTCAACAATGGACGGTTGCGGGGAGGCCGGTTTACGCTGCCCAACCCCAGCCCGGCGGGAGAAAAAGGGGGGCGAAACGGCGGGAAGGCGGAAACTCAAGGAAACCCCAAGCCTTTTTTCAGAAAGGGAGTTCCCCGGGGCCCCGGGTAGCTCTTTAGAAATTTTCTGGCGACCGGTTTATTTTCATGTGCCAGGCAAGGGATTTGCTCCCTAGATCTTAAGGGCGGGCCCGCAGATTTCGCCCCTTATCACTAAACCACCTTGCCCCGGCACCTTTGGGTTTTTGTCCCCCCCAGCCAGCGCTCGGGGCTCGTTGCGGAGGAAACCGTCCACAGCTCCTTTACCTGTGTTTGGGGGTGGTCTTCCAAGGACAGATTAAAATTTTTAAAAACGAGGTTGGTTTCTTGGGCACGTGATTGGGTCCCAGAGGACCTTGGGGGGAAAGAAAACCCCCGCCCCCCATCCCTGCGGTTTTGAAAATCGTTTTTGCCCAGATTTAGGGGCCACCGTCAACCCCCGAGACATCCACCCAGCTCACCCCAGTGAGCTGTCCCCCGAGGGTTTTTAGCGGCCTTGGCCGTGCTTACTAGGTTTCCCTGTGTTTGGTGGTCGGGTGGACTTTTCCCGGGACCAGGGTGGGAGGGGGCCAATGCGCTTGAAAATTTTAAAATGCACCCCTGGCCCCCGGGGCCCGGGGGGAGGGGGGCGGCCTTTTTTGGCAAAAAATGCCCCGCTCGGCTCTGGTTTTTGGGGGGCGGGAAGGGCCATGGGTGGCGGAACCCACTTGGGCCCACCAGACGGAAAGGCAAAATTTTCCCAAAGGGCCCAAAAGGCCGGCAATGCCGAAAAATTTAGGCTTTTGGGGCTTTGGATGGTTTTGGGGGGAAAATGTTTCTTTTGCTCCCCAAACCCCCGGAAAAAGGGCAGAAGGGTGGGTTTCTAGACGGCCCCCCCCGTTTTACGGGTTTGAAGGTAAACCAAAAAAGGGCGGAAGGAAAAAGGGGTTTTGGAGGGGTCTCTGGTGGTGCTGGTGGTTTCGGGGGGGACGGTGGAGGCTGAAGCGGAGGTGATCCCCCGGTCATGACTTTGGGGGAAATGGGCAGCTGGGAAACGCTTGGGGGGGTGGCGGAGGAGGGAGGCGGGGGACAGAGGTTTTGACAGTGGGGTTTGGGGGCCCCCGGGGTCGGTCTGGCCTTTTTTGGCCAAAAAGTTCCCTCCAAATTTCCAAAATCATGGGATTGCTGCTTTTCGACTAAAACATGTTTGGGGGTGGTTAACCCTTAAGGTTTTTGCCTCCTTAACATATGGTTTTACGGGCAAAGGCGGATTATGAAAATCACTGGGGTTTAATCAGAGGCTTGCTTCCCAAGAACGGCCCCGGCTTGGGGGTCCCCGGACCCTTTTTGGAAAGGCCCTTTAAACGTTGGGGCGGGGTTTTTGGGTGGAAACCCTGGGGTGGGGGAATCCATATCAGGGACCCCTTTTGTGACCCACCCTTTCCCTTTTTTTGGCGGGACCCCTATTGACATTTCCCCCTGTCTTCCCCCCTCGTCCAAATGATGAAGCGTCACAAAGCAAAATTTTGGCCGGGAAAAAACCCCGAAAGGATCCGGGAATTTTCGTCATCATTTATCTTTATCAACATCCCGGTGAACTTGGTCGTCCTGACTTTTTTGCCCTCCCGAAACTTTCGGGCTAAAAAGCAAGAGGGCCTTTCAAGGCGGTTTTCCGGGCCCCCCCGGGATTTTTGCGAATTTTACCGGGGTTCCCCTTTTTCCTCCCCCTGATGGGAAACGTTTCTGGGCGTCAGGGGGGGGGGGGGGGCAGGGGCAAAAATAAACCTCTTGATCTTTTAAAAATGCCCCTTTTGACCCCAAAAGATTTTGTCATCAAAGAGGGGGCAAAGGGGTTAAAGGAAAAGTGGTTTGGGAACCCCGAAGTTGGGGCCCTTTGGGTGCTTTCATTTTTGGACGGGGTGCTGATGATGTGGATTTTACGACAATTTTTTGGGGCCCTGGAATTGGGGGGAAGAGGAGGTAAGATTGGTGGATGTAGGGGAAATTTTTCCCTTGGACAGATTGGGGGACGCGGGTTTGTTTTCTGATTTCCCCGGGCCCCGACCCAGTCGATGGGGCAGGGGCCTGCGGTCCCTTTCAAAAATGACGATCCCCTGGCTTTCGGGGTTGTCGCCAGACGGAAGGAGCACCTTCTCTCTTGCCCTTTTACCCCCATGTGCTAACCCCCCCCTTTTTCTCCTTAACCCTGCCTTTTCGCTCCCTGTTCAGAAAAATTTAAAAAATTTTAGATGGTATTGGGAATTTGTTTTTGGAAAGTCTCTTATTAAAAGACGGGCCCAAAAACCCCAGGGTATTTTTCAAATTTCCCCCCCAATCAAACAAAAAATTGGGTTTTGGGTTCAAAAATTTTCCCGCAAAAGGGGGTCTCTTTTTAAAAAAATTTGGGCCGGGGGAAAAATGCAAAATTAAAAGTATCTGTTATGGGTTTTGTATTTAAACACGGTTTTTTTTTGCACCTTTTTAAATTTACCCTGTGGTGACTTTTAAAATTGCTTTTTTTAAGATTTACGTGGCAAACTGCGTCATTGAAAAAGCTGTAGTGGCCCAAAAATCAAAAAAACACGTATTTTGGAAAAGTATTCGGATTTAAAAAAAAATGTATTTTTTTTCCCCCTTTAATTTTTACCCTGTGGGGACTTAAAATTGCTGGTTTTCCCGTTTTTCGGGCCCAAAACTGCGGGCAATGAAAAAAAAGCTGTTTTTTGCGCCAAAAATCAAAAAAAACCCGTATTGGGTTTGTTTTGTATAATACACTGTATTTTTTGGCACTTTTCCCAAATTTAAAAATTTTGGGGGGCTAAATTTAAAAATTTCTGTTTTCGATTTAGGGGCAAGCTTTGGGCAATGAAAAAAGCTTGTGGGGCGCCAAAGTTTAAAAAAAAAACGTATCTGAAATGTATTTCGGATAATAAAAATGTAATTTTTTTCACCTTTTCAATTCACCTGTTTTGGGGGCTATAAAAATTGCTGTTTTCAGAATTTTTTTTTTCCCAAACTGCGTCAATTTAACAAAGGGTGTAGGCCCCCCAAAGTCAAAAAAACCCCGTAAACTGTTTTGCCTTTTGTATAATACACGGGATTTTTTGGGCCCTTTTAAATTCCCCTGTGGGGGGACTATTAAAAAAACTGTTTTCAGATTTTTAAATGCAAAGGGGGAATATTTTTGAACCCAAAAGGGGGAAAGGGGAAAAAAAGAAAATGAAACACCCCATCCTTTAAAAAGTATATTGGGTAAAAAAAGTGGAAATTTTTCAACCCCAAACAAGAGACCTGCCGTTTTTCTAGAAATGATGGGGGTTCCTTAAAATAAAGTTCAAACTGGCCAATTTTCCCGGGAAAAAAATTTTAATAGCAAACTGATAATTTAAAAGAAAATTGCACTTTTTCCAAAGGTCTACACAAAATCTTTTGGGGAAAAATTTTACCAGCTAATTTTTTTATAAGGGGTTGTCTGTGTTGCCCGGGGGGCCCCCCCCCCCCCCCCTCCCCTCTGTGACTTTACAGCTGGGAGATGCCCCTTTTTAAAATTCTCTACCTAAAACTTTTCAAAAAAATTTTCCAAACTCTAATTTTTACTTTAAAATTTTAAGGATCACAGCTAAAAAGTAGGGTTTTTTTTCTGGGCAGAAATAGAATTAAAATTTGGGAAACTGTTTGGCCCCCCCCAGGCAGAGCGCACGTTTTTCCTAAAAATCCAATATGAGGGCGCTGGAGACACTAAAAGGGCGGGAAAAGGAAGGGGGTGTTCTAAGTTTTAAAAGGGATGGTTTTAGGGCCCAATTTGCAACCATACCACATCCCCGTCTTTACAACGCACACAATATTTACCCTGCTCCATTTTGTAAGCTTTAAATTTGCGGGGGCCCAAAAAATTTCAGGAAAGCGCCGAAAATGGCGCGATCTTAAAAGGGTGAAAAGCCCCGATTTTAGCCTTAATTATCGAAAGATCTAAAAAATTTTTGTTACATAAAAAAACCCTTTCCGATTTCAACTTTGTCGGGTTTAAAAATCCCCTCAACAATTTCTGAGAGCAGTTTGCAATTTTTTGGGAAAAAAGGGATTATTACCAAAAATTTAAATTTTTCTATATTTTTAAAGCCCCATTTTGTTTTTAAATCCGGAATTAAACCCGTTTAAAATTTACTTTACCCGTTCTTTTTAAAAAAAATTTTATTTAATTTGACCCATTTTCAGTAGATTAATAAGCCAAGATTTTTTTGTGGATACTCTTTTAGTTTGTAAAATGCATTAACAATGATTTTCATATTTTTGAGAGATATCGTTTTCTGGGTTAATTTTAACTAATTCCCCCAAAAAAAATTTTTAAAATTTTGTCCCAAAATAAGGGGAAATTTTAAATTTTATTTTTACTTTGGGCCCGATTCCAAAAATTTATAATTTTTAAATTTTAGAATACCCCCCCATTTCAAATAAATTTAACTAAATATAATACTGTCCTTTTGAGTTTCAAGAATTTTTTCTTTCTCTAAAATTGCCCCCAGTAATGGGGAAAAAAAAGTTACCCCATAAAAAAAAAATACGGGAAAACTTTCATGGAAAAAAATTTAAATACTATTTAATTTCTTTCCCCCTGTACCAAAGAAAAATAACTTCTATAATTACTGCCTCCTAATTTTACCCCCGAATATAAAAATTTCTAAATTTTTTCTGCCTCCTTTTAAAAAGAATTTTTAAATACCCATAATGAGGCCCCCTATGTTAAGAAATAGCTACTTTTTAAAAAGTCCTTATGGGGCAAAAAATATTAAAATTTCTTTTTTTACTGCCCCCCATGTAAAAAAAATTTAAAAAATACTAATTACTGGCCCCCCTATGTACAAAAATAGCTTATTAATTTCGCCTCTATGTACAAAAAAAAAGAAATACTATTAATAATGCCCCCCTATGTACAAGAAATATAACTACTATTAAATTTCTGTCCCCAATGTACAAGAAAAAAAAACCCACTATTTAAAACTGCCCCCTATGACAAGGGAAAATAAACTACTATAAAAAACTGACCCCCATTTACAGGAAAAAAAATTTCTAAACTACTGGCCCCCATTTTACAAAGAATATAAAATTTTCTATCAGGGGTGTAAATAACCGGGCGTTTGGGAGGGCGTAGGGAAATTGTTTTAAAGGGCCGGAGGGCCCGGGGCCCAGAGCTCCTGCGAAAGTCCCGCTACCATGGTAGATCCGCACCTTGGCCCACCGGCTATGAACGTAACAGTTCACTGCCGGCGGGACAGAATGCGGGCCCCCCACGCCCACTTTTCCTTTTTAAAACTCCCGGGCCCCCTGTCCGAGGTTTTAGAGGGGGGTCAAATTCTTGGGCCCCGCCCTTGCCTTGTAAGCCTAAGGTCCTAGGTCTCACGCTTACCAGACGCCGGCCATCAGTGCTGATGTGGGCGGTGCAATGATGTCATATCATTGTGCCGCCCGTGCCAAGCACAGAGACTATCCTGGAATGAGTCGCATCGAGGGATGTGGGAGGTGACTAAGTTATTTCTTTATTTTCACATTAATGGAGCCTTATAGCTACCTAAACTCTGCTGGGCCCCCTATTGGGCCCCCCTATAAATTCTAACTAAAAATGCCCTACCTACCTTTTTAGCCCCCTTTTTTACCCTGACCCCGCCCTGCCTACCTATATGGCCTCTATACCACTTAAACCCTGCCTGTATCTTTTGGCCCCTATTGGTCACTAAAATCTGCCCGCCCATTACCCCTATGACCCCTAAACTCTAAACCCTTTTCCTACTATATGGGATTTTTGCCCACCTCCCTTTTGGGCCCCTATAGCCATCTAAACCCCGGCCCCCACCCCACCCTTTTGGCCCCCATGACCCACCTAAAACCCCCCCTTCCCCACACTGGACCAATATGCCCCCCACCTAAACCTGCCCACCTACCTTATGGGCCCTATAGCCTACTTAAAACTGTACCTAATATATGGCCCTTAACTACAAGCTTGCCCCACCTATTATGGGGACCCCATTTAAATACTAAACGCTGCCGCCCAAAGGGCCCCTTTTACCCTAATAAACCCTCCTGTATGGGCCTCAAAAACCCTGTTTTAAACCCGCCCTTTTGGGGTCCCCCCAGGCCCCCCCTAAACCTCCTGCCTCCTTTTGGGCCCCCCCCCCCCCCTAGGCTACCTAACCCCCGACTATATGGGGGGCCTTATAGGCCCCCACCTAAACCATGCTACCTACCCATTGCCCCTTAGCCTACCCAATCCCTGCCTACCTATATTGGTCCCCACGCTTACCTAAACCCTGCCTGCTTTTTTGGGGGCGCCCTATAGCTATTTTGCTACCCACCTCTTGTTTGGCCCATCTACCCGTCCTGGGACCATGTAGAGCCTACCTGGGCCCACCTACTGACTACTAGTTTCCTGGGGCCTTTTTCAACAGTACTGAGCTCCTGGGGTCTACTACGTCTACTTCCCCACCTGGGGGCCCGCCCACCAACGGGGGCCTAAAAATACTGCCTACATGGCCAATTACCTACCTACCCGTAGCCTCCTACTGGGACCTATCTAACTTTCTGTAGCCTAACATGCACCCCTTTTTGGAACCAATTCTACCCCATCTGCATGTGGTCCCCACCCACCCGGGCCTATGACTGCCCACATTCCTACCGGAGCCCCAAAAAACCTTACATAAAAAGGGGTCTACCCACTCGGAAACATGATTTTTAGGGGACCCCCCCCCCAATGTGACACAATTTCCTGGGGTGAATCCTCTGTTTTTAAATCTAGAAGAGGACCCCTAAGCTTGGCTTATACCCCTCTGCCCCTTTTTTAAGTTTGTACGAGATGGGAGAAGGAGGGAGGTGTGAAAAAGTGAGGGTTTAACTGCAGGGGGAAAGTGGTGGCCGGGGGGAAGTCATCATGGCGGTCTGGGGGTGGATCAAAAAAAAGGGAAAATCAAGAACCATAGAGAAAATACCTGTGGTCACAAAAATTTAACGCACTGTAATCACTTACATGTTGAGAGTAGTGTTCCTGATTTACCACTATTTTGCATGGTGATATATTGTTGTAGGGACCTGTGTACATTTGGCATTTACCCTTTTATGGCGTTATATTGGGTTTTGTAACTGTCTTTATTCAGTAATAGTATAGGGAATTATTCAGGGCACCATGTGGTGGAAATTTTGGTGTGTTCTGTTGGTTTTTGGTCCATAAGTTGTAGGTTATTGGTTTAATGTTAAAATGTATGTGAAATTTGTTGGGGAACAGATGATGGTGTATGGTATTGTTGTAAATGCTGACTTATTAAAGGTCCCGGTAAATGTTGTTTGGTTTTGGGGAGGGGGGAGGTGGCCCCATCAAAAGTTTTTATGGGGCCAGGCTTCTTAGTTATGCCCCTGCTACAAATTATTTTATTGTACGAAAAAAACTAAAATAATGTCCCCTTATACGAATTTTAAAAAATTTTAATACTGCCTCTATTTCAATTAATTTTAAAAAACTGCCCTTTTTGTCAAAGGAAAATAATTTTATAAAACTACTCCCCATTAAAGACTATAATATTAAAAAGTCCCCCTTTTAAAAAATATAACTACTATAAACTGTTTCTTTGTACAAGAATTTAATATATAAAACTGCCCTCTAGTACAAGAATATAACTTCTATATTAATGACCCCTATGTACAAATATATTATATAATAATGCCCCCTTGTAAAGAAATATAATTCTATAATAAGCCCTATGTACAAAAAATTAAACCTACTTGTATTGCCCCCCCCATGCACAAGAATTAAACACTTTATATACAGAAATTTTGTAATATTGCTCTCATATAAAGAATGTAACTATTCCAGCACTAGCAATATTCTAGTAGACAGTTAACAATGATAATGGACACTATAACATTAAAATTAACGAGACCGTTTTATCCAAAAGATCTGTTAAAAATGGAAGCAAGGTGTAATCTGATTGTCAGAGAGGTAAAAAGCTCTGGATAATTATTTACACTGTGCAGAGAAAGATTTATTAGTTATTCGCTGGTTGATCCCCCGCTAAAAACTTTATAAAGCAAAATCATTTTTCAGATGTGGGAGGTGAATTTTCTTTTTAATATGTGATGGGTTGTATTCTGCATCTAAGGCTCCGTCTACAGGGTATGGATTTTCAGTTGGATGTTGACATGGTTTTTGGATTTGTAAACCTTCAAACTACGTCTATAAATTCATCCCCATAGACTTCAATAGAAGATTTTCTGAGGTCAAATTTCAAATCTGAAAACCTTGTAAAACAAACTTGGAACATGTACATACTTCTGCTGGATTTCCGAAGAAAATGTGCTTTTCAATGTCAATGGGCCAGCTGCATCCGAAAACCGACCGCAAAATCTGTGCCAAAAACTGAAAACCAATTGCAAATTCTGTCGGATTCTGTTATAGACTCAAACCAGTATTTTACAATTGCTGTGTGTACACAGCCTTACATGGAACCATAGGGAGTCAATGAAACAGACTGATGGCAGAAAATGCCCCAGTGATCCGCCTAGCCTTTTCTTTATATTTGTATCTTAGGATGTATCTTAGGATGAATGTAAATTTCACATACATTTGCTTACAGATAACACATTGTATATTACACTGAGTTGTGTAAAGCGATAATCTCAGCACTAATTCTGTAAATGTCTGCTCTCCTAAATTTAGATTACTTAGCCCTTCTACATGTGACAAACTTAAAGGGTTTGTCTCATTACATTGATTCATCTTACCTCAGTCCTGTTATCTTGGTTTCACTTTTGAATTCAAGGGGTGTTTACTGGCTTCTACTGGCCTGCTGAGGACACCAGGGTCTGTAGCAATAGCGACCAGTGCAGGCAGCCTATGAGGAGAGATCAAACAGGTCTGAAGCTAAGCAAACCTGAGGAGCAGGATAGTAGCTCATACAAGAGGGATATCTATAAAAAAAGGGATATCTAGGAATCGGTAGGACATGGTTAATGGATATATATTGCAAAGTGACTTGTTTTTGCAAGATCTTTAACAGTAAAAGCAATCCTTGTAGTGAGACAACCCATTTACCCTATTATAACTGGCAAACTTAAATTTCCTCATTTCAGATGCAGCTTTATGATGTGACTACTATTGTATTTGTAAGTCACTGCTCTATTCTGACATTCAATATGCTACCTCTATTAAACTCAGCTCTGTTACACCTGATGACCTCTGTAGAACTTAAAGGGGTTGTCTCACTACATTGATTCATCTTACCTTAGTCCTGTTTCTTGATTTCATTTTGAATTCAAGGGCGTGTTTACTGGCTTCTACTAGGCTGCAGTAGAAGCCAGGTTCAGTAGCTAATCAACAACCAGTGCCTGCAGTCTAACAGAGAGAACAAACAGTCTGTAGCTATACGACCTGAGGAGCTGATACAGCCCATACAAGAGGGGACATCTAGGAATAGGTAGGACACTGCTAGTGGACATATGTTGCAAAGTGACTTGTTTTTGCAAGATCTTTAACATAAAAAGAAATCCTTACAGTGAGACAACCCCTTTAATACTGTATTTCTACATAAATCAGGGGATTAGTATGATATTTATGCAGAGACCAGCTCTGCTTCATCTGATACATGAAGATCTACAAATGACCAACTCAGCTCTTCTTACATCTAGTAAAACCCAGCTCTGCAACATCTGTAAAATTTAGCTCTGCTATATCTGTTACTGCAGATTCCTCATCTGATACCAGTAGTAAACTTAATGATTTTCCTTCTCTCGTTTTCTGCAGCAGCTTCCAAACATTCGAGGTTTCCACTGCAATGAGTCACCGTGTCTTGGCTGCTATTCAGGTGTAAACTGCATCCAATTTTTTTCCCCTCTGTAGTGTTGTTTTTGCAAATGTACAAGCTGAGTGGTGGCATGCTCCCGCTTTATATATAGCCCTGCCCCCCACAGAGCTGGCACAATATCCATATCAGCGTAGCTGTTTAACTAGAACATCTAATGCCACATCTTAGCATCGGGGTGGATGTGTTTTCTGTGCCCGTCTTCAGTGCCTGCAGCTTTGACCAGCTCAGGAAATACCACCACATTGGATTGTTCATGTGGAAAAAGAGGAAAGATCATTCACTCCTCATGTGTATATTTAGCTGTGTGTGTGAATGGAGCTGAGCCTCGCATTACACCAAGTACTGCAAAACTCCATTGATCTAGAATCCACTGGCCAGTAATTCTTATTATAGTATCAACTGCTTAGATAAGAGGCAGTAGACCATGCCAACTCCGGGACAGAGTCACCATGTGCTGAGGTGTGTGGCATGTACACATTAGTTTGGCACATAAAAGTCACCTATTCTTTCTTGGTCACGCACTAAACCAATGGTCCTTAACCAGTGGCTTGAGACCTTTTTGCTGTGTGGCCTAATTTAGGAGTTCTGGCTTATGGCCATATGGCCTAGAAATTGACATTATTGCAGACATAACCACCAAACAATGTCACCCCGCTCAATAACTTGATTTGGAACGCTGTTCATAAGCCAGATCATCCTATCCAACACCACTGACCGACCTCACAAATGTGGCACAAATTAAGGCAGTCATCCGTCAAGATCTCATGGAAGCCTTCCTAGAAGAGTCTATTATAGACAAAAAAGAAGCCCATCTCTGTACTTGGAATGAGATGTCCAACAAGCTCATATACTGTAGGTGTCATTTTAGGGATCTACAAAACTTTTCCTATCTATTGCATGCACTTCCTGTATCTTTTTCCCTTTGTTGCTTTGCATAGAATCCCAACCGTTGCTGGGTACCAAATCTTCATGAAAAAAGGGATGGGCGAATGATCAAATTAGTTTAATTTGTCATTTCTGTGATGTCTGACCAGGGCCGTTTGTAGGCTAAACTGCACTCAGGGCAGAGGGGAAAAATCTCCCCCTCCATACATTAAAATATTGCCCCATGCCACAACACATCGCATCACCGTTAACCAGTGGCATAGCTACAAGGGTCGCAGTGGTCGCACTTGTGACTGAGCCCCTGAGCCTGTATCTCTGGGTCACATAGACCCAGCGATCACAGCCGCCGCCTGCGTGTTGCTGAGGTTGAACGTCCAGGATAACACAGATCCTCGGTCCATTGAGGCATCAGGAATGCAGCGGCGCGTTGCAATGATGTCATCACACCATTGCCTGTACTAGGCCCTAAGTCTATGCCTAAGCTTGGGGACTAGAAGACACCAGCCACTTTGGATTCAAAGAAAAGTTTAGTGGGAGAAGAGAGCAGAGCTGAGTATTATTATTATTAATATTATTATTTTATAGGGGGGTGGAATACCTGACTGCCTACTAAGGGATGTCTACCTACCTTCTGACTATAAGTAACCCTATCTACCTGCCTACATACTATAAGTGGCCCTATCTACTTATTAGGAAGAGTCTGCCACTTATCTGACTAATTTTTATAGTCTAATCTACCTAAAAGAAGATGCCTGGCTAATTTTTTTTTGGGGGGACGGATGGCCACCTACTATATGGGGTGTGTTTCTAACTACTGGTAGCACAACTGGAGGCCCTATAATCCGCTGGGGGCACTTTCAATATTTGGGGTAAAATAACTGTGTGGGGCACCAAAGGGGACATTGTTATCATCTGGGGCGCTATGGATGGGAATTGGTAGAGAAGTGCTGAAAAAGTGAGAAATCTAACATGTCTGTGTGGTAAATTCTGTAGGGATGAGTTGTGGCCGGGAGAAGACTTCATGATGTTCTGGAGTGGATGAAGAAAGAAAAGGGAAAGAGAACAACTCATCACCCATCACCTGTGAGTTCCTAAATGTAACTTAACTTTCATCACTTATGTGTGCAAAACGCTTGTGTACACAGCTTTCTATCACTATATGGTGACTGGATGGTGGTAATAGTGGTCTTAGTGTAACGGTTTATGTTCAGTAATTGTATGGTGGTTTTATTTAATCTCTTTATTGTGGTGAGATGTGGTTATGATGTTGCGGTATTATTTGGTCTTTGTATATTGTTGTTATTGGTAATATTGGTCTTGGTATACTGGTTTGGTCACTAACATTATGGTGGTATGAGTAACTACATAGTGGTGACATTCTGTGATCCTGTGATGGTATTTTTTAGCCCTTGTTAACATACTGACTCGCAGAATACAGATAACATGTCAACCAAACTGTTCGATGTAAACTCCAACAAAAATTAAACCAAAAAAACAAAGGAACAATTGCATTTATTTCCTGCTCAACCCTGTTTTTTGGGTGGGAAGGGGACAAAAGGGAACACTTTGACTGTATAACTTGTTTTTCTTTGGCCCCTTTTGAAATTAATTTTCTTTTATTAGACAATCCCTTTAAGTAGAAATAATTTGCCAAACTGTTTTACACCACAGACATCTGTCTCTCCAAGTAAGGAACCTGTTGTTAAAAAGTAGTGGTTTACAGCCATGGTCTGAAGGGAGGGGATCCCAAGTTGCAGTTTTGCACCCGGGCCCATGACTCTTTAGCTACGCCTCTGCCATTAACCATATTTTTTAAAAACAATAAATGAAACCATCTTTTAAAGGGGTTTTCTCAGTACAGGCTTTTGCAGGCATTTTGAGCTATTTCTCCAGCTTACAGCTTCAAATCCAGGGGTGGGTCTCTCCTTCTAGTAGGCGTGTCTTCCCTGCTCTCTCCTGAGTCATCATCATCATTTTTTCAGCAGTGGGAGAGAAAGGATGGTACATTTCTGCAGACCTCCTGCAATGACCAGTTCTCATGCCTGCAGAGCTGTCACCTCCCTCCACAAGTTCCTTGTAACCAGAACACATGTATTGGTGTCAATAGTTATACATGCAGCCTTAAATGATGAAACAATGAGAAATGCAATCTGCTCCCCCCTCTGTTATCATGCAGGAGGTAGAGGGTATGAACAGACTGTATAAGGCTGTGTTAAATGGGTGGGGGTGCAGAGTGCATAAGACTGGGTTATATGGATGAGGGGAGGAGAGTGTATAAGGCTCTGTTATATCTGGCAGATAAAGGGTAATTGCCCATATCCTACACATAGAGTTGTCACTGGGAGAGAAGCAGAGAGGAGATCAGGCAGCTTTTATTACACAGCTCAGAGGGAAGTTAAAGGAGGATAATGAGAACACAGCCTTCCAGCAGCAGGCAGTAATCTCTGACAGCCAGTTTCAGTTTCACACAGATCAGAGGTGAGTGATCACAGAGAGTGCAGACAGCCAAGCACCGCACAGGGGACGTGTCCCCCGGGGGAACC
>JAODAL010021654.1:0-62500 GCA_025379985.1 Phyllomedusa bahiana
AAAAAAAAAAAAAATATATATATATATTAAAAAAATACAATATATTCCAAAAAATGGAACATAATGTCCCTTTTCTTTTAAAAGGGCCCTGGGGAAAAACCGGGGATTCAATTGTACTTTTCCACCACGCCTTTTCGCAAAAATAAAATTTTTCTCCTGATATCTCCTCCCTTTTTTTTATTTTTTGGGGAAGCCCAAATTTTGATGCCATTGCAAAGGGAAGAACAAGGTTGGGCCCGCATGGTATTTGGCAAAATGCCCGTGATACCGTGAGACATGGTGGGCTCTGCTTTTGAAGTGTCAATATATGCCGGGGGAATTTCCCGTTTTTAAGCTATTGGGGTCTTTCCAAAAATATTGGAGCTGGGAAATACTGCAGGGGATAAGGGTAAATTTTCATTCTTAGGGGGGGGGTTGGGGGACAGCAATTAAATACTTTTTAATAATTTTGTTTGTTTTTTGAAGAAATTTCTGTGAAATTTTTGGTATTGAACATATACTTGCAAGTAATGCACCCTTTGTAAAGTCCGGGAAACAATAGGAAACCCTTTTACGATAAACCCGTTTTTTTGGGGAGGGGGTTTAATTTTTTAATTAAAAATAAACTAGGGGGAAAGGAATTAAACCCAAAAAAGGGGCCCCTTCCGAAACAAAAATTAATTTTTATCCTTTTAAAATTTTTTCCAAAAATTTTTTTGTATATACAAAAGGGGAAGGGCCTTTTTGATAATATTAACTTTTTTTCCATACTGGGGAACTATAAAATTTTTTGAGAAAGTTTTAAAAAATTTCCCGGGGTACGTTTAAAACTTTTTTTTTATTTTAATTTTAAAAAATTTTATGTCTTTGGGGGGTATGAGAAAACCTTTAAAAAAGCTTTTTTTTCAAAAATTTTGTCCGGGTATCCCCCAAATTTTTTTAATCAAACCCAAAACTTTTTTTGGGGGTGTTTCCTTAAATATTTCCTCAGAAGAAGGGGTTTTTTTTTTTCTGTTAACTCACCAAAAGGGGTATTATCCCGGAAAAATGTTTTTTGGGTGAAAGAGGGTGGCCATTAAAAAACGAGTTTTGTTCCCAATTTTTTTTTTTATATGGGGAAATTTTAATTCCTTTTAACCGTCCACTTTTTGGTTTAAATTTTACATCCAAAAAAAGAAATTGGTTTTTTAGGGGGCCAATTCCAAGGGAAGTGGTGAAAATTTAAATTTTTGGTTGATATTTTTTAAAAAATAAAATCCCCATGTCCTGTCCCCCCCCACACCAGGAGGAGGTTTAACAATGTAAACCTTTCCCTTTCCACCTGAGTGGGAGAAGAAGGGGAAAAATCGGGGGCCCAAAAAAAAAAGCTCTTTTCCCCAAATGCACATAAAAATATTAGCCAATTTCAGGGGAATTTTGGACCCCAAAATTTATGCACCCTGTTTTTTTTGGGTGTAAAAGGAGTTATCCCCAAAAGAAAAAATTTTGTTTTTTTTAGGGAGAAATTTTTACACTTTAAAACAAGAAATAAATCGTTTTAAGGGATGGGGAAAATTCCCCTTATTTTATTCAAAAAACTTTCAAACATTAAGTTTTTTTAGAAAGGGCCCGGGTGCAAAAACGGAATTTTTTTCGTTTTCCCTTTTTGAACTCGGATTTTTAAATTTTTAAAAAAAAAAATTTTTTTTTAACCTTTTTTTTTTATTAGATCTCAGGATAACTATAATTTAAATTTCACTGCAGTTTCATTTGGGGACTAGAGGAAAAACCTCGAAAAGTGTTCTCTTTCTCTTCTTCTCCATCTTCCCAGACCCCCATGACCCTTCCCACCGCCACAACTCGTCACGGTAAAAATGTACAAAACAAACCTCTTAAATCCTCATTTTATCACATTTCTCCCAAAAATTTCCAAAAAACTCTTTACAAAATCCCCCTTTATAGTGCCCCCAAAAGGAAAAATTACCCCCATGTAAGTAAATATTTGGGGCCCCCCATAGCCCGTTTGGAACCCACTTTGCCCGGGTTTTTGCCCCTTTTTTTGCCCCAAATATTTGGGCCCCCCCTAACTAATTGCTGCCCACCTCTAGCCAGGTTTTACCCCTCAAGCCAGGGTTTTTTGCCTCTGTAGCCAATTATCGCCCACGGGCCCTTTTTCTGCCCCCTTTAGCCGTTTATTGCCCTTGTATTTGTTTTAATTTGTCCCCTATAAACCAGGGTTAAATGCCCCTTAGCCATAATATTGCCCCCCTTTTTTAGTAAAAATGCCCCCCCCTTAGCCAAAATATAATATCCCCCTTTTAAACCCCATATAATATGCCCCCCCCTTTTTTACATATGCCCCCCAAGCCCCCACCATAATTCCCTCCAAAGGGCCCCTATCCCCCTTAGCCACATATGCCCCCTAAGCCCCAAAGCCCCCTGTAGCCAAATGCCCCCCAACCAAATTTCCCCCCTTTGCCAAATATTCCCCCTGTACCCCCATATGCCCCCTAACCACATATGCCCCCCCTTTACCACTATGCCTCATATGCCCCCTTTGCCACATAAGCCCCCCTAAGCCACATATGCCCCCTGTAGCCACATATGCCCCCTGTAGCTACATATGCCCCCGTAGCCACATAAGCCCACTAAGCCACATATGCCCCCTGTAGCCACATATGCCCCTTTAGCTAATAAAAATAAAATAAAAAAACCTACTTACCTAATGAGGCACGGTCCGTGCGTTCAGGGTTTCCTGCAGCTTGAGAGCCGTGTAAGCAGAGTGGAAATTCCCTCACGCTTTCTTAAAACCCGTCCTCATGGGGCCCCCCGGGAACCTCCTCGGCCGAGCTGCCGGCTTAGAGGATCCCAGAGTCGCAGGGGGGTGATGAAAGCGGCGCGTCACGCCCCCTGCGACGCTGAGGTGTATGTAAAGCGCTTACCAAGCCATGTACATACAGGAGGAAAGACAGGACGGTACCGATCCGTCCTGCCTCCTCCCCGGCTCTGACTGTGCGGCCGCTGTGAAACGGCAGTGCAGTCAGAGAGATCGGCGGGCGCCGCCCGCACCAAGGAGCGCTCCCGGCCCACGGCAGCGGCCTGGAACCGCCGAGATTCGGGTCACAGGCAGATTTATTCGGGGCTCATGCCCGAAATGAATCTGCCTAGCAACGCCCCTGGTCTACACTATCTATAGTAACCCCATCCACAGCCTCCCCATTACAGTCTACACCATCAACAGAAACCCAATCCACAGCTCCCCCACTACAGTATAGTATCCCCATCCACAGCCGCCCCATTACAGCCTACCAGATCTATATGAACCCCATCCACAGCTGCCCCACTACAGCATAGTATCCCCATCCAACAGCTGCCCCACTACAGTCTGCCCATCTATAGCAACCCCATCCACAGCTTCCCCATTACAGTTTACCCCATCGATAGTATCCCCATCTACAGCCACTCCATTACAGCCTCCACCATCTATATGAACCTCATCCACAGCTCCCTCATTACAGCCTCCACCATTGATAGTAAACCCATCCACAGCTGCCTCATTACAGCCTCCACCATCGAAAGTAACCCCATCCACAGCTCCCTCATTACAGCCTCCACCATCGATAGTAACCCCATCCACAGCTGCCCCATTACAGCCTCCACCATTGATAGTAACCCCATCCACAGCTCCCTCATTACAGCCTCCACCATTGATAGTAACCCCATCCACAGCTCCCTCATTACAGCCTCCACCATTGATAGTAACCCCATCCACAGCTGCCTCATTACAGCCTCCACCATCGAAAGTAACCTCATCCACAGCTCCCTCATTACAGCCTCCACCATCGATAGTAACCCCATCCAAAGCTGCCCCATTAAAGCCTCCACCATTGATAGTAACCCCATCCACAGCTCCCTCATTACAGCCTCCACCATTGATAGTAACCCCATCCACAGCTCCCCCACTACAGCCCTCCACCTATGATAAGTAACCCCATCCTTCAGCTCCCTCATTACAGCCCAAACCCTCGAAAGTAACCCATCCACAGCCGCCTCAAATTACCAGCCTCTACCATCGATATAACCCCAAACCACCCCCGCCCAATACAGCCTCCACCACGATAGTAACCCCATCCACAGCCGCCTATTACCCGCCTCCACCATCCGATAGAAAACCCCCATCCACAGCTCCCTCATTACAGCCTCCACCATCGATAGTAACCCCATCCACAGCACCCCCATTAAAGCCTCCACCATCGATAGTAACCCCCTCCACAGCTGCCCCATTACAGCCTTCCACATCGAAAGTAACCCCACCACACCCCCCCTCATTTACAGCCTCCACCATTGATAGTTAACCCCATCCACTCCGCCCCCATTCAGCCTCCACCATCGATAGTAACCCCATCCACAGCCGCCTCATTACAGCCTCCACCATCGATAGTAACCCCATCCACAGCCGCCTCATTACAGCCTCCACCATCGATAGTAACCCCATCCACAGCTCCCTCATTACAGCCTCCACCATCGAAAGTAACCCCATCCACAGCTCCCTCATTACAGCCTCCACCATCGAAAGTAACCCCATCCACAGCTCCCTCATTACAGCCTCCACCATCGATAGTAACCCCATCCACAGCTCCCTCATTACAGCCTCCACCATTGATAGTAACCCCATCCACAGCTCCCTCATTACAGCCTCCACCATCGAAAGTAACCCCATCCACAGCCGCCTCATTACAGCCTCCACCATCGATAGTACCCCCATCCCACACTCCCTCAATTACAGCCTCCCCCCATCGAAATAACCCCATCCCCTGCTCCCTCATTACAGCCCCCACCAAACGATAGTAACCCATCCACAGCTCCCTCATTTACAGCCTCCACCATTGATAGTAACCTCATCCACAGCTCCCTCATTACAGCCTCCACCATCGATAGTAACCCCATCCACAGCGCCCTCATTACAGCCTCCACCATCGATAGTAACCCCATCCACAGCTGCCCCATTACAGCCCCTCCCCCCATCGATAGTTAACCCCATCCACAGCTCCCCATTAAACAGCCTCCACCATCGATAGTAACCCCCTCCACAGCCGCCTCATTACAGCCTCCACCATCGATAGTAACCCCATCCACAGCCCGCCCCATTTACAAACTCCACCACGAATCCCTCCAGTCCTTCGCCCCCCGAAAAACCCCATCCCACAGCTCCTCTATTACAGCCTCCACCATGATAGAACCCCACCACAGCTCCCTCATTAAGCCCTCACCATTTGATAAGTAAACCCATACCACAGCACCCTCATTACATCCTCCACCATCGTAGTAACCCCCGACCCCACTCCCTCAAATTTCAGCCTCCACCATCGATAGTAACCCCATCCACAGCTCCCTCATTACAGCCTCCACCATCGATAGTAACCCCATCCACAGCTCCCTCATTACAGCCTCCACCATCGATAGTAACCCCATCCACAGCTCCCTCATTACAGCCTCCACCATTGATAGTAACCCCATCCACAGCTCCCTCATTACAGCCTCCACCATCGATAGTAACCCCATCCACAGCTCCCTCATTACAGCCTCCACCATCGATAGTAACCCCATCCACAGCTCCCTCATTACAGCCTCCACCATTGATAGTAACCCCATCCACAGCTCCCTCATTACAGCCTCCACCATCGATAGTAACCCCATCCACAGCCGCCTCATTACAGCCTCCACCATCGATAGTAACCCCATCCACAGCTCCCTCATTACAGCCTCCACCATCGATAGTAACCCCATCCACAGCTCCCTCATTACAGCCTCCACCATCGATAGTAACCCCATCCACAGCCGCCTCATTACAGCCTCCACCATCGATAGTAACCCCATCCACAGCCGCCTCATTACAGCCTCCACCATCGATAGTAACCCCATCCACAGCTCCCTCATTACAGCCTCCACCATCGATAGTAACCCCATCCACAGCTCCCTCATTACAGCCTCCACCATTGATAGTAACCCCATCCACAGCTCCCTCATTACAGCCTCCACCATCGATAGTAACCCCATCCACAGCCGCCTCATTACAGCCTCCACCATCGATAGTAACCCCATCCACAGCCGCCTCATTACAGCCTCCACCATCGATAGTAACCCCATCCACAGCTCCCTCATTACAGCCTCCACCATCGATAGTAACCCCATCCACAGCCGCCCCATTACAGCCTCCACCATCGATAGTAACCCCATCCACAGCTCCCTCATTACAGCCTCCACCATCGATAGTAACCCCATCCACAGCCGCCCCATTACAGTCTGCCGTGGTCAGAGCTGCCCCATTACAGTTATCCCCCATAACATTGATATTCACAGTTGCTCAATAAAACAAACAGTGCGGACCCCTCTGTCCAGTCCTCGAGTCCTGTCTTTTTTGGCCTCTACGTCAGTCTCTGCCGTCCATCTCTGTCACTCATGGCTTCTTCCTTCTGTCTCTTCCCTTTCTCCCTTCACCCTTTCCTCAGGCCCGGCTCGTAGCCACCGGCCTCCAATCACTGGTCAATCAGAAGATCAAGATCAACGAATTACCCAAAATTTACCAAAGTCTGGAGTCTGGACACATGGAGGGCGCTCAACACGGCTAAACACAAACAGTTAATGGGCTGATTCCCTTTGTCTCCGAGCTTCTGCGCTTCCCAGATAAATCAGCCCCAACCTGTTCCCATGTTATTATTTAACACTGGGTGAGAATGAATCCCGGTGACAAGGCGCTTAAATATTATGTTTCAATTACAAAGTGTTTTTGAACAATTTTGTTCTCTAGAAAGTTATGCAGATTTTCATGAATATTTAATCATCTGTTGATTTACAAAAGTGATTTTAATCCACACAATGTGCACATTTGCTTCTCGTAGATTATTCATGATAAAACACAGAAGAGACACCAGTCTATGGTGAGGAGCGTCTGATCGTCGCGAGGTGCACACATAGCATCGCCATTGCAGATACCGTAGACACTGAGTGGGACTCTGGGACCGTCGCGGTATCAATGCGCCGCCTGGGACCACTCCGGGTATACGGATGGGTCGCTCTGCTCATAAGACTATTAGGTCTAAAGAAGAGTCTCATTCATCAATTGACCGGTGGGAGTTGGGCCGCTGATTATATCCTGCAGATATTATAGGTTGTCTAAGGTGTACATGTGCCACCGTTGTATATTTGGATATAAGGAGACTCCACATTATGGTCCTTTCAGTAAAGAATAGTCTTGAAATTTGGAATCCAGTCAAAGCCAAATTCAACCAAGCGCGTCAACTTTGGTCGCTCGGAATCAAATTTTGCTGTAAATCACATCATTGTTATGTAAGGGTAAAGTGTGGCCCTCCCAACCTCTGGGCCCCATAGCAGATGCTACAGCTATAGTCACGTCCATGCACCCAAGGTGACTTAGTGCAGTATATATTGTATACAGTGCAGGTCTATGGTGATAACACAAGATCTGTGGCTCTTCAAGCTCCACCAATGGAAATCTGAGCTCTTGAGTGGAACCTCAACCTGGCAGGGATATCTTTGTGACATACTCCCTATTTGAGACCATCCTCTGGTCAACGTTGTGTGGTGTGAGGCCCATAGTAGTGCCAACAGAAGACCTCCAACTGTGTCTTTCTCTACAAAACGTACAATGATCCCCTCAAGCTCTACTTATACAGCTGCTATGGCTGTAGTCAGCCAGGCTCTTGCACCTTAGTTTTAAGTGAGAAAGACAAGAAAAAACATCAAAAAGTCTCAAAATTGTACATAAATGAGACAGGAGTACAAGGCTTACTAAATTATTCCTAGTGCCTAAGGGGAGCTCCTGTTGATAGTGACATTTTTGGCATCTACCCTATTTAATCTTAGTGACTGCTACCTCTGCCCCCGCTACTGGTAGTGCCAACCAACGTTCTCTATAAAAAGGTACAATGTTCTTGCACCTGAGTGGCCCTCAACCAACGGGCCCTATAGCAACTGTTACCGCTATAATTAGCCAGGCCCTTGCACCTGAGTGGCCCCTCAACCTCTGGACCCTATAGCTGCTGTTACTGCCATAATCAGCCAGGCCCTTGCACCTTAGCGGCTCCTCAACCTCTGGGCCCCAGACCAGCTGCTACAGCTATAGTTAGCCAGGCTCTTGCTCCCAATTGGCCCCTAAGCCACTGGGCTCCATAGCAGCTGCAATGTCTATAGTTATCCAGGTTCTTGCACCTGAGTGGCCCCTCACCCTATGGGCCCCATAGCAGCCCCATGTTATGACTATAATTAGACAGGCCCTTGCACCTGAGTGGCCCCTCGGGGTCTGGGCCCCATAGAAGCTGCAATGGCTATAGTTAGCCAGGTTCTTACACCCAATTGCCCCCTAAGCCACTGGGCTCCATAGCAGCTGCAATGGCTATAGTTAGCCAGGCTCTTGGACCTGAGTGGCCCCTGAGCCTCTGGGCTCCATAGCAGCTGTTACGGCTACAATTAGGCAGGCCCTTGCATCTAAGTGGCCCCTCAGTCATTGGGCACCATACCAGCTGCAATGGCTATAGTTAGCCAGGCCCTTGCACCTGAGTGGCCCCTCAACCTATGGACCCCATAGCAGCTGTTACGGCTATAATTAGGCAATCTCTTGCACTTGAGTGGCCCCTCAGTCTCTGGGCCCAATAATAGCTGCAATGGCTATCGTTAGCCAGGCTCTTTGCACCTGCGTGGCCCCTCAACCAATGGGCCCCATAGCAGCTGCAATGGCTATAGTTAGCCAGGCCTTCGCTCCCACTTGAGCCCCTGGGCCCCATAGCAGCTGCTCTATAGCTCTGTCCATGCAGCTTAGGTTCCTTGGTGCAGTATATATCGGGAGGGCCTCGTCCTGCAATCTTGCCTTGTGCTGTATTTCGTCTTTTCGCGCTCCGCACTGATGGCGGTGGAGGCGCCTGTTTTAATCCAATCCTGACAATGACTTGTTACGAGCGGAGCGCCTCCTATCACTCATCCCCTCTCTGGTTTTGTGAGTTTTCATTGTGAACGTTCCAGTCGTTTTTATTTTTTATTTCCTCGTTAGTTTGTGCTCTCAATTTCATGATGTTTCGTTGATATCTCCCGAACTCCATCACCAGGGAGTTGTGTGTAATTGCCCATAATGCGCAGTGCATTATCCATTTCAGGAACCATAGTAAAAGACAGCGGCAATGAGGGCTTTTCTGAAGGCAGTCTGGTTCCCACTAATGGATCTAACAGGAAGGAAATGCAATTTGTGAGAAGCTGATGCATATGTTCTATTGTTGAATATACTGTTTGATTTAATTATTAACCGCCAGTGATGGAGAGGCAGCGCCCGCACTCCACGCGAGGATCCACCGCTCTCAATGAAAGAAAGGGAAGGGGAAAAAAAAGCAAATTTCCAATTGCAGGCTCCTCCGTCTTTCACCTCCACTTGCGCAATATTTTGCAGCTTCCTTTAATGTGTTCTTACTGCAGCTTTCACTTTGTCTACGTGTTAAAGAAACACCAGGGGTAATGTAAAATACGCCGCTAATTACTTGGTTGCGCGGCGGCTTTTTTTCCCCATCTGTTTTTTTTATACGGGGAACGATTCAATGTCTTGGTTGTTGATTCTCGATATGAAAGGCGCCGACGGAAAACCCCTCAATAAAGGTTCTTTATAATATTACACTTATCAGGTAGGTGCTGAAGCGTCAAAGCCGCGAAACCTCCTGCGCTAATCACATAGCGGGCGCGGCGCGCGGATTGTCTCACTCACTTGTTGGGGGATAAATTACATTTTGACTTGTTTTCACTAAAGGGGTCGCTCACTTTACACTGTTAGATTTGATTTGTAGTTATATTTTAGGAAATTGAATAATTTTTTTATAAATATGTATTAAATGTTTCCATATCTCTGTTATAGCAATGAAGGAAGCCCCTATTTAGAAAAAACAATGGAACAGCCCACGTTCTTGACCATAGTAATGAATCCCATGGGCTGAACCTACGGAAGTGGTGAACAAGGTAAAAGGCTTCTTATGGTTAATGGAAGTATGAGCCAACAAATAGTAGTTAGGAAATGACACATTATAACCTGGTGTACTACATGGGTGGGGCTGATGAAGCTACAATATACATATAGATACATTGTATAACATGGTGTTGTACATGGGCGGGGCTGATGAAGCTACTATATACATATAGATACATTGTATAACATGGTGTAGTACATGGGCGGGGCTGATGAAGCTACTATATACATAGAGATACATTGTATAACATGGTGTAGTACATGGGCGGCGCTGATGAAGCTACTATATACATATAGATACATTGTATAACATGATGTAGTACATGGGCGGGGCTTATGAAGCTACTATATACATACAGTATATATACATTGTATAACATGGTATAGTACATGGGTGGGGCTTTTGAAGCTACTATATACATATAGATACATTGTATAACATGATGTAGTACATGGGCGGGGCTGATGAAGCTACTATATACATATAGATACATTGTATAACATGGTGTAGTACATGGGCAGGGCTGATGAAGCTATTATATACAGATACATTGTATAACATGGTGTAGTATATGGGCGGGGCTGATGTAGCTACTATATACATATAGTTACATTGTATAACATGGTGTAGTACATGGGCGGGGCTTATGAAGCTACTATATACATATAGATACATTGTATAACATGGTGTAGTACATGGGCGAGGCTTATGAAGCTATTATATATAGATACATTGTATAACATGATGTAGTACATGGGCGGGGCTGATAAAGCTCCTATATACATAGAGATACATTGTATAACATGGTGTAGTACATGGGCGGAGCTGATGAAGCTACTATATACATATAGATACATTGTATAACATGATGTAGTACATGGGCGGGGCTTATGAAGCTACTATATACATACAGTATATATACATTGTATAACATGGTATAGTACATGGGTGGGGCTTTTGAAGCTACTATATACATATAGATACATTGTATAACATGATGTAGTACATGGGCGGGGCTGATGAAGCTACTATATACATAGATACATTGTATAACATGGTGTAGTATCATGGGCAGGGCTGATGAAGCTATTATTAACAGATACATTGTTAACATGGTGTAGTATTGGGCGGGCTGATGTAGCTACTATATACATATAGTTACATTGTATAACATGGTGTAGTACATGGGCGGGGCTTATGAAGCTACTATATACATATAGATACAATGTATAACAGGGTGTAGTATATGAGCGGGGCTGATGAAGCTACTATATACATATAGATACATTGTATAACATGGTGTAGTACATGGGCGGGGCTTATGAAGCTATTATATACAGATACATTGTATAACATGGTGTAGTATATGGGCAGGCTGATGAAGCTGCTATATACATATAGATACATTGTATAACATGGTGTAGTACATGGGCGGGGCTGATGAAGCTACTATATACCATATAATTGTCCGTTAATGCACAAAGGTGATAGGTTTATACATCCTCAAACTGGTGTTCAATATGCGATTAAATATTATCTTACCTTTACGTCGGACTGGGACAACTATGCCCTTTGGTGTCCATGTAATTTGGTATACATTGAGGAAACAAGGTGTAGTGTGAAAACCCGCATTAATCAGCATAGGTATACTATTAGAAAGAGGAGAATGGATTTACCTGTGAAAAAGATTTGAGATTCATGCTCCTTGATCACATTCCATTACATAGAAGAGGGGGTGATCGTGTCACTGCCCTTAAACGAAGGTGGTTGTATTGGATTTTTCATATGAATACGTTACAACCTGTTGGTTTAAATGTGGATTTTAAGATATTGCCGAACATGTGATGGTTGCTGTCCTTCTGTTTGTTCATAATTTGCTGATTATTGTAGGTGTGATACATTTATATTGTTTATTAATATTATTTTATTTTAGTTTTACAGATTAACCTCAGGATTTTGAGAAAATAAATGAAATTGTGATGGAAGAATTCTCACCTGGGTTGTGAAACATATAGTCCTTTACTTATTATGTTTCTTTATATATATTATTATTTTCTATTTTGTTTTTAATTTTTTTTAATAAAAATTGTTTTTCTTTTTTTGATCAATATTTATTTTATAATTTTGGGTGTACAAAAAGGGGAATGTGAAACAGCGCGCCAGTGGCTTTGGCCCCCTTTTTATTTAAAATGATTTTAAGGACTTTGTTAATTTGGATTTTAATTCTGTTTTGTCTCTTAAGGGGATAGCGTTATATTCGGTTGACAGGGTGGTTATTGTTGGTTTTGCTTATTCCCCTGCGCTTTAAAGGGCAGGTAGTGTATTCAGAACCTATATACCGGGTTGTGTGCCCTTTAATTGGTCTATTGCCTTTTGTCTTTCCCCCTAGGGAAAGATTGTGATTTCTTATAAAGTTCGCTTTTTGGGGGGTTTAAAATTTTGCAAAATTTTTCCTAAATATGCTTTATTCACACCAGTTACCTAGTTTTGCTTCATTTGCTTTTATTGGATTAATTTCAAGTTTTTTTCAAGTAGGAGCACTCATGTATTGCGCTTATATCATTTATCGATCTATTGCCGGCACTTATTTCGTAGTGCGCATGCACGGTTTTTTGACGCATGCTCAATGTGTTTTTTTTTGGTCTAGTGCTGGCATTGGCATTTTATGACGATTTTTACATCACTGACATGCACACTGCATCGGCGGAGACGCAGAGTATGGGGCTTTGTGTGATATATCCTTGGTGAGTGTTCTTTCACATGTTTTTTGATTATGATATTTGGCACCTGCAATGAATAAATCAATTATGTTTTTTGTTCACTTTTTTGAGGAATTTCTGATGCATATTTAAATTTTGTCACATACTTGTAGAGATTACTATTGTTGATGCACTTTGTAATGTACTATTAGTGTTTATATTGTAGGGATTTCACACTTTTTATATTGTACACATTATTGATCAATTTTGTATGTAAATTATTCACTTTGGTATATATTACCCCTTATGTTTGTATCACTTTGCTTGAAAAAGGCTCTATTGTAGAGCTGAAACGTTGCTACATGGGTGAATAAAGCACCGATTTTTTCACTTTTATACTCAAACCGGAGTGCTGTGGATTTTTCTACTTTACTATATACATATAGATACATTGTATAACGGTGTAGTACATGGGCGGGGCTTATGAAGCTACTATATATATAAACCATGCCCATGTACTGCACCATGTTATACATTGAAAATATATAGATATATACGTAATATATAGATAGATAGATAGATAGATAGATAGTTAGATAGATAGATAGATATGAGATAGATAGATAGATAGATATGAGATAGAGAAATAGATAGATAGATAGATAGATAGATATGAGATAGAGAAATAGATAGATAGATAGATAGATAGGAGATAGATAGATAGATAGATAGATAGATAGATAGATAGATAGATAGATAGATATAAGATAGATATGAGATAGATAGATATGAGAGATAGATAGATAGATAGATAGATAGATAGATAGGAGATAGATAGATAGATAGATAGATAGATAGGAGATAGATAAATAGATAGGAGATAGATAGAAATAGATAGATATGAGATAGATAGATAGAGATATATAGATAGATAGATAGATAGATAGATAGATAGATAGATAGATAGATAGATAGGAGATAGATAGATAGATAGATAGATAGATAGATAGATAAATAGATAGATATGAGATAGATAGATAAGAGATAGATAGATAGATAGATAGATAGATAGATATAAGATAGATATGAGAGAGATAGATAGATAGATAGATAGATATGTGATAGATAGATAGGAGATAGATAGATATATGATATATAGATAGATAGATAGATAGATAGATAGATAGATAGATAGATAGATAGATATGAGAGATAGATAGATAGATAGATAGATAGATAGATATAAGATAGATAGAAAGATAGATATACATTGTAGTACATGGTCCAGAACATGGGCATGTTTTATGAAGCTGCTATATACATAAATATACAATATATGACATGTCAGAACACTTTATAAGAAATATAGTCTTGGTCCTCGGCCTCAGAGAGAACACTAATTGGTTAAAAACCCCTTCATTGAGGCAGAGTTTCTAATGTGTTTGGCTCTGGGCGTTATCTCTGGTTGGGGGAGGAGGGCAGGACTATGTTTTGGCTCTTCTTTCTCAAGATTGCTATAGTAATTAGAAAACCAAAGTGAACCCTTACCAGATGATTTGAGTCTGACCAAAATTATGACTTTAACAACTGTATGGACTGAACTTCATGCATCCCAACAATATTAGATCTCATAGGACAGTTCTGGATTCCAGAGTCAGTCCCAGGGCGTCCAGAGAAATGTCCTGGCGATCCATGGCACATGCTCTGAATCCCTGGGCCTGTACTGTTTTTTAAACTGCACGTCCTCAGAATGTGTCAGCAGTAGAAACATACTTGCTGACTCTCCCGGGCTGCCAGAAAGGCCAGCAAGTCTCCACAGCCGCTTGCTGCTGGCTGTTTTTTATAGCAGTGGTTCCTGGGAAGTGTCAGGAGATGCTGCACTGAGGTAGCTTTGTGCAGGGGGCCTGTCCAGCAACTGGGGGCATGCACGGCCTTTCCTGCACTGAGGGAGGTAAGTGCTCCCCACCTCCCTGCCTTCTTATGACCTATCCAGCTTTCCTGAATGTTGGACACGCTATACAGCATCTAGGAAAGCAGACTGACGCCCCATCCCCACTGCAAGCATCTAGCTCTCCATTCATAGTAAATCTGGGTGCTTGCTTTAGAGATTGTCACACAGCTTTCCTGGGTGCAGGAAATACTTTCCACTGTACAGAAAAGCTGGGTGATGTCACATCCCCCAAAGCAGCCTACTTTTCTATTGTAGTACGGGTCGGTGTCTGTAGTTTCACCACCAAGCTTTTCTGGACACTGGATTGTTCATTCTGCACACAGTAAAGCCATAGTTGCCAACTTTTGAAAATGAAAAAGCAGGAGACTCCAGTGGGCGGTGCGCGTAGCGCGCAGCGGCAAAAATTGCATGGACACGCCCATCTTGTCGGTATGCCACGCCCCTTAAAAAGCCACACCCCACTCCACCTAACTGCATAACGGGTTTGGAAGAAAGCCAGGTAGATGCCCTTATAGCCAGGTAGTAGCCCCCCATAACCAGGTAGTTGCCCCTTACAGGCGGTAGATGCCCCCTTTTAGCCACGTATATGCCCCCTCTGTAGCCAGGTTAGAGCCAAATTTGTAGCCAGGTAGTGCCCCCCTTTGTTAGCCAGGTAGGTGCCCCCATTGTTAGCCAGGTAGGTGCCCCCATTGTTAGCCAGGTAGTGCCCCCTCTGTTGCCAGGTAGTGCCCCATTGTTAGCCAGGTAGTGCCCCCATTGTTAGCCAGGTAGATGCCCCCATTGTTGCCAGGTAGTGCCCCCATTGTTTGCCAGGTAAGGGACCCCATTGTTTGCCAGGTAGTGCCCCCATTGTTGCCAAGGTAGTGCCCCCATTGGATGCCAGGTAGTGCCCCCATTGTTTGCCAGGTTAGTGACCCCTCTGTTGCCATGGTAGTGCCCCTCTGTTGCCAGGTAGTTGCCCCCATTGTTAGCCAGGTAGTACCCCCATCTGTTAGCCAGGTAGTGCCCCATCTGTTAGCCAGGTAGATGTCCCCTCTGTTGCCAGGTAGATGTCCCCTCTGTTAGCCAGGTAGTGCCCCATCTGTTAGCCAGGTAGTGCCCCATTGTTAGCCAGGGTAGTGCCCCCATCTGTTAGCCAGGTAGTGCCCCCATCTGTTAGCCAGGTAGTGTCCCTCTGTTGCCAGGTAGATGTCCCCTCTGTTAGCCAGGTAGTGCCCCATCTGTTAGCCAGGTAGTGCCCCCATCTGTTAGCCAGGTTAGTGCCCCATCTGTTAGCCAGGTAGTGCCCCTTTGTTGCCAGGTAGTGCCCCATTGTTGCCAGGTAGTGCCCCCTCTGTTGCCAGGTAGTGCCCCATCTGTTAGCCAGGTAGTTGCCCCCTTTGTTGCCAGGTAGTGTCCCCTTTGTTGCCAGGTAGTGCCCCCATCTGTTAGCCAGGTAGTGCCCCCTTTGTTGCCAGGTAGTGCCCCCTCTGTTGCCAGGTAGTGCCCCCTGTTGTATGCAGGTAGTGCCCCCTTTGTTGCCAGGTTGTGCCCCCTTTGTTACCAGGTAGTGCCCCCTTTGTTGCCAGGTGATGCCCCCATTGTTGCCAGGTAGTTGCCCTCTCTGTTGCCAGGTAGTTGCCCTCTCTGTTAGCCAGGTAGAGCCCCCTAAAGCTAATAAAAATAAAATATATATCACTTACCTTACCAGGCTCCTGCAGCGCGGCCAGCTCCTGCCTGATCTCTTCAGCGGCGCAGGGGGAAGTGAGAGCAGCCGCGCGTCACTTCCCCCTGCGCTGCTGACCTGTATGTGCGGCGCACACACCGGCGCTGTACATACAGGGGGAGGAGGGAGGAGGGAGCGATCCCTCCTGCCTCCTCCCCGCACAGTGAGACCGTGGGCGGGTGAGCGGCCGCTGCGGCCGCTTCACCCGCCTGTAGCAGCGGTCCGGCGGCACAAGAGTAGCGCACCAGCGCTACTCTTGCGCCGCGGTAATTTAAAGGACCCCCGCCGCCTGCTGGCGGCGGGAGGAATGCCAACTCCCCCGGGAGGGCGGGAGGGGACCCCAAATAGTGGGACCCCCCGCCAAAAACGGGAGAGTTGGCATGTATGAGTAAAGCTGAGTGACATCCCCTGCAGTGGGCACTTAGCTTACCCCTGGTAGGACACCTTGGCACCTGCAGGGGTGTAGGTTACTTCACCAATTCTATATATTTGTTATGTAGTGTTTTATTTTTTACCATTTCCAGTATAATAATAAAGGTGCCTGGTAGACGCCTCTCCATTAATATCACTGGCTGACACCAAGGGCCACATGTATCAAAACTTTCTAGGTCTAAAACTCACTTTGCTGCCCATAGGCACCAATCAGAGCGCCCCTCTCATTTTTTCAGAGCACAATATGAAATTAAAGAGACGCTCTGATTTGTTGCTATGGGCAACAAAGTGAATTTTAGACCTAGAAAGTTTTCATACATGTGGCCCTTGGTGTCAGCCAGTGATATTTTTTGTCACAGCAAGGCTCACCCTAACCTGCTATCACTATTACCCAGTACCCACAGCACCAGGGGTACTGGGAAGAGCTGGGTTATTGACAGAATTGGACCCCCTAATATGATGGACTGCTTCTGGGGCAGCTGTGGGCTGGTGTTTTTAGGATGGGAAAATACCAATATCCCTGGACCTTCCCATCCTGACCGTATCAGGTTGCAGCTTCACCTTGGCTTGTTATGGAAAGGAGGGGACATTTTTTTTTCTAAATAATTTTTTTCTTTCTAGTTATTAAAAAAACAACATGGGGTTCCCCAGTTTTTCATAACCTATCGCTTACACATCTGAGAGCGCCTGTATACAATTGTTATAATTATTATTTACCACTATACAATCATTGTATGGTGGTAATATTGGTAGTTGTGTAATAGTTAAAGGGGTTGTCTCACTACATTGATTCTTACCTCAGTCCTGTTTTCTTGGTTTCATTTTGAACTCAGGGGTGTGTTTACTGGTTTCCACTAGGCTGCAGTAGAAGCCAAGTCTGTAGCTATAGCAACCAGTGCTGGCAGCCTATCAGGAGAGATCAAACAGGTCTGTAGCTATAGCAACCAGTGAATGGCAGCCTATGATGAGAGATCAAACAGGTCTGTAGCTATAGCAACCAGCACTGACAGCCTATCAGGAGAGATAGAACAGGTCTGTAGCTATAGCAACCAGTGCTGGCAGCCTATCAGGAGAGATCAAACAGGTCTGTAACTATAGCGACCTGAGGAGCTGATGCAACCCATACAAGAGGGGATATCTCAGAATAGGTAGACACTATTGCTGGACACATATTGCAAAGGGAAATGTTTTTGCAAGATCTTTAATATAAAAAGCAGTGACCCCTGTAGTGAGACAACCCTTTTAATATACAGGAACAGTATCCCGGTATTATTTAGTCATTATACAGTGATGATATGTGGTCATGGTGTTGCGGTATTATTTGCTCCTTGTGTAGTGGTATTATTGTGTGAGGGGGAGTGGCTTCATAAAAGGGTGTGTCCTGTACACAGGGGTGTGGTTTATGCAGATCCTTGAGGCAGTGCACCACAGCTCTAAATCTCCCTGAAGGCCCCCTTCGAAAGTTGACAAGTACTTGTTTAGTCCATACAGTTACTGAGGGCAGGAATGTGGACTGTACCATGTTCATTCTAGATGAGGACCAACTCCATGGTATAAAAGAGATACAAGAGCAGAATATTAAATACATATTTGACAATTGTATGATTTCCTACTATATACATAATAAAATCAATATAAAGTGGACAATCTGTATAAAGAGGAACCTGTGACCTCTCCTGACTTCGTGTTTCCAGTGAAATAACAATTCTGGGGCATCTTCTCTTATAGCTCTGGGTTGTGCTGTTTCTCTGTTACTCCTCCTAAAAATGTATTATTGAATCAGTCAGATGTCAAATTGTCTCCTAATTATCCAGCAGTCACAATGAATTATGGCAAGGGAGCTGAGAAGCTCAAGCGCCCACTATTGGAAGTAAAAAATCCTCAATTTGCTTTTGACCCACTGAGTCTTTAGAAAGCAAAAGGGATATTAGCCAGGCCAGCACCACCCAATCTGCAGACAGCTGTTTTGGGGTTTTGTCCCTCATCAGTGCAGAGCAGAGCAATACTGGCTGGCTGAGTGGGAGGCAATGCATGGCTCTGGAAGGGGAACACCTCTCCTATATGGTGCTCTCCCCAAGTAAAAGATGTTCTCTTTTCATTATCATGCAAGTCAGTTAGTGCAGTAGATTGCACACTTTACAGTAACTTGTATAAAGCAGCAGAAGCTGGTTGTTCCTGTATGACTTGTGCCACTGATGGACAAGAAAGCAGACAACCCTTGTGCATATGCAGCATTACGTCTCTGGGCCCACGATGCAAAATTTCTTGCAGGGTCCCCTCGTACCACGTGCCCTTTGTACTGCAAAACAGATGTCTTCCTATGTTGGCGACATGGCCGGATGCAATTGCCACCTCTGCCCTGCCCCTAAACAATTAATGTGTCCCCTGATTACTAATAGTCTATTGGAGCTCAGCCCCTTCATGTCTCTCTAAGGGTTCACATGACGGATTTGGACGGTGATTCTGGTGCAGGTTCAGCACGAAATCCAATGTAAAATCTGTGTCACATATTGTGCATGTCCACTCTTGAGGCGGATTCTGCGCTGAATCCTCACCTCACATTACAGCAAATAGGAGGCTGATGATCTGCACTGAATCCGTGTCCTAAATCCTTGCTTACTGGTACTTTTTTTGGGGGGGGGCATGGTCTCCATGCTGATTCAGTGTTGCAAATCGGCTGTGTGAATGCACCCTATGGTTTTTGCATCAATTGCAGCTTTAAAAAAAAAACTTTCAAGAATGCTACTAAATCAATTTTTTGGGGTTTGTTTGTTTTTTCACCAAAAACCATAGCAGCCAGATATGAGCTGGAAGTCAGTGGACAAACATAAAGCACTGTGGATGTTGGTTTTTCCTTTGTGGCATTTTACAGGATCTGTAGCAATTTTCCAAAATTTTGGGTGTTGTGTGGGATCTCGACATTTTTTTCTTCCAAACCGTGAGATAAAGGGAGCAGACCGTGAGGCCAGGTTAGTCTTGCAGTTCTGCATAAATTGCAAATAGCTTAAAGGGGCGCTCTTACCACATTGATTAGGTTTGAACATTTCGGCAAAGGTAAAAAATGACTATTACCAAATACATTGCTGTTCTGATTTTGCTTTGGCCCTTCTAGAAAGGTAGAATAAAGTCCGGCTGCTCACAGGAAGCAGTGATGGATCATTCTTCTGACAGCTCTGGGAAGCCTATAAGTTAGCAACATGTGAACACAGAGGAGATCTATGCTGCTATCTTCATGCAGGATGCTATAATGTCATCAGCAATGTAACATTGATTACTGGGTGTTGTGTGGAATCTCGACATTTTTTCTTCCAAACCATGAGATAAAGGGAGCAGGCCGTGAAGCCAGGTTAGTCTTGTTCTGTATAAATTGCAGATAACTTAAAGGGGCGCCCTTACCACATTGATTAGGTTTGAACATTTCAGCAAATGTAAATAATGACTATTACCAAATACATTGCTTTTGATTTTGCTCTCGGTAAGAATTCTTTTTCCCCGTTGTGTACAAAATTTGGGGTTTAATTGTACTCTATAAGATACACTGCTACGGTGATGTATTCTTTCCATACATTTTACCATGTTTCGTCCATTACCTTCCGTAGAATAAAAATTCACATCGAGTGCCCGGAAACTCACATATTCCTTCTTTTATTTAAATCAATGTAAAATTTAGGCTAAAGATTGCGTTCCGTGGCTCCCTCACCTCCACAAGTCATAATATCTCAGTGTCTGTTCAGAATGCAAATGAGCAGATGAATTATTATGCGGCCTATCACTTAATCATGCACCTCATTTATAAATTTAAATTTATATTTAGTATTTTCCCTCCGGCATGTGAGTGCTTGTCCTAAGTGCCCCCTGTTTTGGGGAAAAAATTTTCTACTCAGTCTATGAAAGTAAATTACTTGCAAAGCTAAACAATGGAAGCTACAAAGAACATTTTGGTTTAGTATTAAGAACATTTAGCCGGTCCGGCTCAGCCCGGGCCATTAAGAAAAAACAAAAAAATCCACCACCTTGAGGTAAAAAGACGGGGTCATTACAGGGCACGGAGGAACTTAATTAAAATATATTCTAACCTTGGGTCCATTATTCATTAAAACCATGAAGGAGCAGGACACGATACCAAGCCAAGTGCATGGGGAGAGCAGAGGGACTCAGGGGGGCAATCTCCCTACAATTTAATGAGATTTTACAAAATTCCATGTCATTGGGGCCAGAGAGAGGGAGGGGGCAAAAAAGAAAACAAACTGATACCAGCTGCCCCCATTGCTGCTGCTCCGGAGCTCCCGCCGATCCAATCCTCTTGACTTCTTGTTGGGTTCTTGTCCCAACACAGATTTAAGCTCCAACGAGATCCTAGAAATAAAGAGGAGCGGATCACCCATACGGCCAAAGTGGCAGCGGTACCGTTGGGTAAGTGTCAGTTTTTGATTAGTTTTATTTTTGTGTTTTTTGCCGACACTGGTCCCAATGCCATGTAATTGTTTTATAGACAACCCCTTCAAAGGCTATGGATGTCTGAGACACGGACAAGGTTTCATTCTGCAATCTTCATTCCTTCTATTTTCAACCCTTCTGATACTCAGTTTGCACCTAATCCTAGAGACAAATTTTTCTCATGTTGGGTATGTCCCTAATTAGTTAGAAGTCTAGAGTTTGCAGAGAGTGCTCTGCTTTCCCTCTACACATGTACACAGCCTGCACGTCTTCCACTATCTTATGTGTGCTTTCCTCCCTAGCTACAGCCTTTGTGAGCTGCCCACCTTGGATGCTATCCCCTACAACCTCCTCCCTTTCCCTGCTACTATCTCAAACACTGATACAAGGAAGGAGGGGAGGCAGAGACCTGTCAGAAGCCGGAGCTGAGCTTTGACAGATTTGTTTGAAATTAAAGGGGTTTAACCACCATAGACTTTGATGGTGTATCACCAGGATATGCCATCTAAATCTGGTACCCACACTTATCTTGGGAACATGCCCCCAAAAGCTACAGAGCAGACTGGAGAGCTGACTGCGCTTGCGCATGGCCCTCCATTCTGTTCTATGGGAGTTCCCAGTACAAGGGAGCGCTGTGTTCTCTATTCTGTTCTATGGGAGTTCCCAGTACAGGGGTGCACTGTGTTCTCCATTCTGTTTTATGGGAGTTCCTGGTACAGGGGAGCGCTGTGTTCTCTATTCTGTTCTATGGGAGTTCCCAGTACAGGGGTGCTCTGTGTTCTCTGTTCTATGGGAGTTCCCAGTACAGGGGAGCGCTGTGTTCTCCATTCTCCTCTATGGGAGTTCCCAGTACAGGGGAGCGCTGTGTTCTCCATTCTGTTCCTTGGAGTTCCCAGTACAGGGAGTGCTGTGTTCTCCATTCTGTTCTATGGGAGTTCCCGGTACAGGGGAGTGTTGTGTTCTCCATTCTGTTCTATGGGAGTTCCCAGTACAGGTGAGCGCTGTGTTCTCCATTCTGTTCTATGGGAGTTCCCAGTACAGTGGAGCGCTGTGTTCTCCATTCTCCTCTATGGGAGTTCCCAGTACAGAGGAGAGCTGTGATCTACATACACCTCTATGGGAGAACCAAGTACAGGGGAGCGCTGTGTTCAGTTCTGCTCAAAACTCCCTTAGAACAGAGAGCGATGCGTAAGTGTGGGCAGAGGTGTACCCACACCTACAAGACTTTGATGGCATATCTTAGAGATAGTACGTGCTAAATACAATGGAAACAATGCTCAATGGAAAATCATGGTCGTCTTTCAGGCACCAATGATTCTACTGCTTTATTTCTCACAAAATACAAATGTACACAGAGCAGAAATCTGCCTTGGTTCATTGCGCGGCGTTTGCACTTAGTAATGGCGCCGCCTGCACACGTCCTCACAAGAGAAAAGGCTGCAGAATTGTGACATCACAGGGAACACAAGGATTTACTGACAGACGTCAGGAGGGGTCACAGGTCCTCTTTATACTGAATCTTCAGGATCCATATCTCCTCAGACCCAGCGTGTCCCCTCCATGGTTGGGCCGATCTCAGATGAAGGACCTCAGTAGATCTGTAGAGCAGCTGTAGTTGACCCGTCTGGTCCAATGTTCTGATCTACTCATTGGAGCTGAGTTTCTCTTAGTTTACTCTATAAACATCCAAACTTCTTCTGCATTTTTATAGTATTTTAGAACAGGCTTTAATGTCCTATCCTATTGACAATATGTCATGAAAGTAAATGGTGGGAACATCCCTTTAAGGACATAGTGCCAACCTGAAAGACGTCCACTGCAGTTTTTTTTTCCCGCTTTTACTTGGGGCATGGTTAGGTTCTCGCCAACAGCACTTATTTCTTGACGCAGGCTCCACCAAGTTCCAGTTGAGCGCCTGTCCACATCTTATTCATTGGGCACACCAGGCAGTTGCCCATGGGCCCCAACGGCATAGGGGCCCGAGGTGGAAATTTCTGGGGTAGAATTCCAGGGATTCATGTAGGCTGCAGGTTGTCTATGAGACATCAGTGGGGTATCCTGACAAAGGCAGCGTGATCATATATGTGTATTTGGGGGTGGTTAGAGACACGCCTTGGTGGGCTGGGATGTCGCTGAGCAGGGTCACTGTATTGCTATACCTCAACGATTCAGAATGGTGTTAATATGGCCTTGCCTGTCTGCAAATCTCCCAAGACATCTCTACTTGCTAAACCTCTAGTTCTCTAGGTCTCTGCCGGCACCAGCAGTGCAGTTCAATGTTCAAAACGCATTTGGTGCGTCAGAAGCCCCATAAGATACATCAGATGATGAAGATATGCAGCTTTGTCTATTTTCAGCAACACCTCTCTCTCCCATAGAGCTTGACTGACTTAAAGGGGTTGTCTCACCATGCTATTCACAACTTTAAATTCAAGCCTCCTGTCTCTTCCTGGTCAAGCTGTGAGTGGTTCTATAGCCGTGGTTAGCATATCACAGCTCTACTAATTGCCCTGACATGAGAGCCTGAGATGTTATCTATAGTGCAAAAGGCTTTAGAGCTCTAAGTTAACATGTAATTACTCTCCTTTGTTTGTTAGACATAACACACTCTGTTCTCAAGCTGGCGGCGTCCTGTGTGCCGTCCTGTGGTGACATCACTCCCTGCTCTCAGATGCCGACCTGTGTGCAGATAAAATCTCTCTCATCTCTTCAACAGAGCAAAAGATTACAAAGCAATGTATTGGAAAAAGTCTTCAATTACGGTTCCCTACACTGATCTTTGTAGTGAGACAACCCCTTCCACATTGGAGTTGAGGAGTCGTATTTTGGCATCTTCCCTTTGCTGGTTCTACCCCCAGATGTTTCTGAGACTTGCAGATGTTCACCCAACACAATGGTTACTTTTATTTTTGGAAGTTGGAATGTTTTGTTGTTTTCTTTTTTTGTTACTTTTGTGTTCTCCGGTTGCTTCCTGTCCGCACGTCGCGCTGAGCTCAGTTCATCACCCCAAGCTCTCTTTTTTAAGCTTTTACAGGTTATTAGAAATGACACATAGATAGGAGTTTGGTCAGAAAAGTAGATTTTGTCTGTGGCTCGGAGGTTCACGTTCCCTCGTTACTTCTGTTGACTCTAGTGAAACCCACTTTGAGACATTAAATTGTCTGAATTACCCTGACAGGCCCTGGATCGCTTATGCAGCTGGAATGTCATCAGATTCTGGGGTTTTGACCTTCTCCGTGATTTTCCATACTTTCCTGCCTCTTACCTCTCAGCCATTGATATGCCGCTCTTGACTCTGGATGGATCGTGATGCTAAAGCACAGAAGACTGGAAATGTCAGCTATTGTGACCTGAAGGACGGCACTGCCTCCTGCTGGACCCATGACGGCATCACTAGCTAATCCAGGCTGTGTATTGTTCCTGGTGAAGATGGATATAACCATGTAACCAGGTCTGGTGATGGTAAGACACGCCCGCACTGCCCCCGAATCTGACCGTCCAGAGACTGGCACCGAGGTCCTGCTACAATGTGGGCGCCGGAGTCCAGGGGCCACATGGGGGGGCAGGAGGGGGGGAATCATTTACATTACACATGGTTCATTCTTAGACCGATCTACTTAACCCTTACATTAGTTTCCTGTTTTCAGGAAGCAAATCCAACCAGAGCCATCACTCAGAGCTGCAGAGCACGAATCCAGTCGCCCACATTGGAGAGGCCACCGGCCATTCATTGTGCCCATTGTCTGCCCCACGCTGGATGCGGTCATTGTGCCCATTGTCTGCCCCACGCTGGATGCGGTCATTGTGCCCATTGTCTGCCTCATGCTGGATGTTGTAATTATGCCCATTGTCTGCCCCATGCTGGATGTTGTAATTATTCCCATTATCTGTCCCACGCTGGATGCGGTGATTGTGCCCATTGTCTGCCACATGCTAGATGCGGTCATTTGGCCCATTATCTGCCCTACGCTGGATGCTGTCATTTTTCCCATTGTCTGCCCCATACTGGATGCTGTAATTGTGCCCATTGTCTGCCACATGCTGGATCCGGTCATTGTGCCCATTGTTTGCCCCATGCTGGAGGCGGTCATTGTGCCTATTGTCTGCCCCACGATGGATGTTGTCACTGTGCCCATTGTCTGCCCCATGCTGGATGTTGTAATTATGCCCATTACCTGTCCCACGCTGGATGCGGTGATTGTGCCCATTGTCTGCCCCATGCTAGATGCGGTCATTTGGCCCATTATCTGCCCTACGCTGGATGCTGTCATTTTGCCCATTGTCTGCCCCATGCTGGATGCGGTAATTGTGCCCATTGTCTGCCCCACGCTGGATGCGGTCATTGTGCCCATTGTCAGCCCTACGCTGGATGCTGTAATTGTGTCCATTGTCTGCCCCACGCTGGATGCGGTCATTGTGCCCATTGTCTGCCCCACGCTGGATGCGGTCATTGTGTCCATTGTCAGCCCTATGCTGGATACTGTAATTGTGTCCATTGTCTGCCCAACGCTGGATGCGGTCATTGTGCCCATTGTCAGCCCTACGCTGGATGCGGTCATTTTGCCCATTGTCTGCCCCATGCTGGATGTGGTCATTGTGCCCATTGTCTGCCCCACGCTGGATGCGGTCATTGTGCCCATTGTCAGCCCTACGCTGGATGCTGTAATTGTGTCCATTGTCTGTCCTACGCTGGATGCGGTGATTGGGCCCATTGTCTGCCCCACGCTGGAAGTGGTCATTGTGTCCATTGTCTGCCCTACGCTGGATGCGGTGATTGTGCCCATTGTCTGCCCCACGCTGGATGCTGTTATTGTGCCCATTGTCTGCCCTATGCTGGATGCTGTCATTGTGCCCATTGTCTGCCCTACGCTGGATGCTGTCATTGTGCCCATTGTCTGCCCCACGCTGGATGCGGTGATTGTGCCCATTTTCTTCCCCACGCTGGATGCTGTAATTGTGCCCATTGTCTGCCCCACACTGGATGCTGTAATTGTGCCCATTGTCTGCCCCACGCTGGATGCTGTCATTGTGCCCATTGTCTGCCCCAAGCTGGCTGTGGTCATTTTGCCCATGGTATGCCCCACGCTGGATGTTGTCATTGTGCCCATGGTCTGCCCTGCGCTGGATGCGGTCATTCTGCCCATATTATGCCCCACGCTGCCTGAAGTCAGTGTGCCCATTGTCTGCCCCACGTTGGATGTCGTCATTGTGCCCAGTGTCTGCTGGATGTGGTCATTGTGCCCATTGTCTGCCCCACGCTGGATGTGGTCATTGTGCCCATTATATGCCCCACACTTGATGCAGTCATTGTGCCCATTGTCTGCCCTATGCTGAATGTGGTCATTGTGCCCATTGTCTGCCCCACGCTGGATGCGGTCATTGTGCCCATTGTCTGCCCCACGCTGGATGCGGTCATTGTGCCCATTGTCTGCCCCACGCTGGATGTGGTCATTGTGCCCATTGTCTGCCTCATGCTGTATGCGGTCATTGTGCCCATTGTCTGCCCCACGCTGGTTGCTGTAATTGTGCCCATTGTCTGCCCCATGCTGGATGTGGTCATTGTGCCCATTATATGCCCTACGCTTCATGCTGTAATTGTGCCCATTGTCTGCCCCACGCTGGATGCTGTCAATGTGCTCACCTACAGGCCCACAGCTCCTATGGCCAAATCCAGGGCGGGGACGATGGGTAGGAATGGTAGGCGACCGCCTAAAGCGCCATCTCATCCCAAGGAAGTACGGAGCGGACAGTATGTGACATTGGTTGAAAGCAATCGGTAAATTTTCTTCACTAATGGTTGTGGGTTCAGCACCTGGATTCCCTGTTTGATCCACCAGTAAAATTAAGGGGCATTTACATTCATTTTACTCATCATTGACGGCCATCTACCTATTCACAGTAACAGGTAGAGTCAGCACTGGGAGGGCGGGCTATCCTCTACTATGCAGAGCTATTAGCAGTGGGTGTGGCTATCAGATGGTGGGTGGGGCTAATGTGGGCATCGCTCCCAGTGGGCGGGCAGACTATCTCCTGCTGGCTAACACGCACTCATGAAATAAGAAGTCTCCTCTCTAGAAGAACAGGCTGCAAGCTGCGAGATTTAAGTAGTAAATGCTCTAAAACACATATTTTATACAACTACGTATGGGTACACATAATTTATACAGTAATAGAGGGATGCACATATTTTATATTATTATAGATGGGTGCACATACTTTATACAATAATAGATGGGTGCACATACTTTATACAGTTATAGAGAAGAGCACAAATTTTATACTGTAATGGGCGGGTGGATAAAATTTATACAAATATACATGGATGTACCTATTTCTACAATCATAGAGGAGGGCAAATACTTCATACAGTTATAGATAGGTACATATGTTTTATACTATTATAGATGGGTGCAATTATTTTTAAACAATCAATAGAGGGGTGCATATATTTTATGCAGTAATAGAAGGGTGCACATACTTTATACAGTAATACATGAATGCACATACTTTATACAGTAATAGAGGGGTGTAAATACTTTATACACTAATAGATGGGTGCACACACTTTATAAATTTATAGGTGCACATATTTTATTTAGTAACAGAGGGTTGCACACACCTAATACAATAATAGAGGGTTGTACATACTATATACAGAAATATGTGGGTGCACATACTTTATATAGTAATAGAGGGGTGAACATACTTAATACAGAAATATATGGGTGCACATACTTTATATAGTAATAGAGGGATGCACATATATTATGCAGTAATAGAGGGATGCACATATTTTATACAGTTATAGATGGGTGCACATACTTATACTGTAATAGAGAGGTGCACATATTTTATACAGTTATAGATGGGTGCACATACTTTATACAATAATGGGTGCAAATATTTTATACAGTAATAGAGGGGTGCACATACTTTATACTGAAATAGAAGGGGGCACATATTTTATACAGTAATAGAGGGGTGCACATACTTTATACAGTTATAGATGGGTGCACATACTTATACTTTAATAGAGAGGTGCACATATTTTATGCAGTAATAGATCGTTGCACATACTTTATACAATAATGGGTGCAAATATTTTATACAGTAATAGAGGGGTGCACATAGTTTATACTGAAATAGTTGGGGGCACATATTTTATACAGTAATATAGGTGCACATACTTTATACAGTAATAGAGGGATGCACATATTTTATACAGTAATAGAGGGTGCACACACTTTATACAGTAATAGATGTGTGCACATATTTTATACAGTAATAGAGGTTGCACATACTATATACAGTAACAGAGGGGTGCACATACTTTATACAGTTATAGAGAAGAGCACACATTTTATACTATAATGGAGGGGTGCACATATTTTATATAGTAACAGAAGGATGCACATATTTTATGCAGCAATAGTGGGGTGCACATCCTTATACAGCTATAGATAGGTACATAATTTTTATACTATAATAGATGGGTGCAATTATTTTTATACAGTAATAGATAGGTGCTCATATTTTATAAAGTAATAGAGGGGTGCACATACTTTATACAATTATACATGGATGCACCTTTTTATACAATAATAGAGAGGTGCACATACTTTATACAGTAACAGAGGGGTGCACATACTTTATACAGTAATACATGGGTGCACATACTTTATACAATAATAGAGGAGTGCACATACTTTATACAGTAGTAGAGGAGTGAATATACTTTATACAGTAATACATGGGTGCACATACTTTATACAGTAATAGAAGGTGCACATACTTTATTCAGTAATAGAGGGGTGCACATACTTTATACAGTAATACATGGGTGCACATACGTTATACAGTAATAGAGCAGTGCATATACTTTATACAATAGGATGGGGGTCACATACTTTATGCAGTAATGTAGGGGTGTACATACTTGCTGCAGTAGTAGCGGAGTGCACATACTTTATACAGCAGTAGAGGGGTGCAGGTCATTGCTGATGCTACCACCATGTTACAGTTGACCCCTTTGTTCTGGATCCTGACCCTGAGCTTTGGTCTTGGGTGTTCGCCCCGATTGATCAATGACTCTTTCTGTTCCTCGGTTTCTGTTGTGATCGACTTGTTTCCTTGTTTTGTATTTTGCTTTATTGTAACAATTGTTTCACTTTGTTTCATTGTTCCACTTCTCCTATTTTCCAGGTCACACTCTGAGGTTGGGTCTTTTCTGTTCTGCAGGACAATATTTCATCCTTCATGGATCTCGCTCTGCAGTGTGAAAAGTCTTCAATTACCTGTTCCTACATGTTAAAAGCCGATCATTGTGGTGACAGCCCGGAAGAATAACAAAGGCTGCACGTGATGTCACTATGCCCTATCGTGCCCTGTGGGCATGGCTGGGCATAGTAATTGACAGTTGCCATGGAGAGCAGTACACAGCAGCAATGCTGTAAGCTGCTCTCCATGGTAACAGTGATCTGAAGTTCACCGATACAAGTCCCCTATGGGGAAACGTACACAAACAATAAAGACAGGCACACTGAACTTTTCCCCTTTCCAAACGCCAATCGCCCCAAAAAAGATCAAACATAAATAAAGTTCACATATTTTGTATCGCCGCATGTGTAACAACTTACCCCATAAACCTGTTCTGTTATTAAACCTGCACGGTTGAAATCGTAAAAAAAATAAAGAATAAAAAACAGTCATGAATTGCAATTTTCGTTCATTCCGCAGCACATAACATAGAATAAAAAACTCAAGGTAATAAAAACATCAGCTCATCCCGCAAAAAAAAAGCCCTTACACAATAAAAAAGTCATGGCTATCAGAAGACAGCGATGCATAAATATTGCTTTACACAATAAAAACACTTTTTTTTTTTAAGCGCGTCAAAATAAAAAAATAAAAACTGTCGCCATAATCGTATCGACCCCCAGAGTGAAACCAACTTGTCACGTATACTGCACGGTGAGCAGTATTAAAAATAAAGACATAAAACTCTACTACGATTGCAGTTTTTTTTTTTCACCCTGCCTTCCAAAAAACGGATCAAAAATCCTTGTCCCCCCAAAAATTTATACCAATAAAGACGTCAACTCATCCTACAAAAAACAAGCCCCTACACATCTCCGTACACAGAAAAACAAGAAAGTTAAAGGGGTTTTGCCACGATGTAATGTTGACATGGGATCCTCCAAAATGGGTATTTAATCACTTTTCTAAATATATGTGATTACAAAAAGTGAAGCCTGTGAGAGCTACAGCCTGACTTACATGCCCTTAGTTTCCTGACTGTTTACATTAGATACGACCAGGAGCTGACAGGAGCTGATCTGGCCGCGCTTGAGTTGTTTGCAATTCTTATCTGATGGCAGGGAACATGAAAGAGCTTTGAAGGGACTGGGGAGAAAAGATCCTGTGTCTGCTGTATAGAGAATCCACTGGTTGCAATGTAATTATCTGAGTAAACATGCAGACGTCCCCTGCTCAGCTCTCCTACCTTCCCACTGCATCAGTTTGTGAACAAATGAAAGAACGCTGCCTGCTCGGAGCTTATCTTCTCTCCTGAAAAACAAGAGGGAGAAACAAGCAATAACCCGTAGAGCTTCTGCACAATACAGTTATCCTCTGTGGATTAGCCAAACGTTTGCTCAACTACAGAGACTGAATATCAGGAGCGTGCATGGGAGGTGGCGCCATGACATCACAGAGGAGGTACTTGTTTTTTTAAACACAGAAACACAACGCCCCTTTTTTCAAGCCTCAAGAGGGGAGTATCAGCCCCTTTAGGTAAAGAACTCACTTCTTGGCAAAACCCCTTTAAGGCTCTCAGACTGCGGCGATGCAAAAACGTGTTTTTCTTCTTGAATCAAAGTGTTTTTATTGTGTAAAATCAGTGAAACATAAAAAAAATACAATTTGGGTCTCGCTGTAATCATATCGATATACTGAGTAAAGCTAGCGGGTCATTTATACCATACAGTGACCACTGTAAAAAATAAAAAACACTACCAGGATTGATGGATTTTGTTCGAAACACCTCACAAAAACCTTGAAAAAAAGCGATCAATGCGTCTTATGAACCCCAGAATGATACCAATAAAAATGTCAACTCATCCCGCAAAAACAAGCCCCTACAGCACTCCGTACACAGAAAAATAAAAAAGTTATGGCTGTCAGAATAGGACAACATAAAAACGCAATTTTTTATAAATGCATTTATATTGCGTAAAAGTAAAAAAAAACTTAAAAAAACTCTATAAAATCGACATTATTGTAATTGTACCGAACCACAGAGAAAAGTTATCCTGTTATTTATCCCGCACAGCGAATGCTGAAAAAATAAAGCCCAAAAAACAATGGGATAATAAACGTCCTAAGTGCGGTCCTGACTACTTTAAGGGGTACACTTTCTTAGATTAAGTTTTTTATGGGGGTGTCTAACATGCAGGCCCTTAAATGCCACGTCAGAATTGGAGTGGTCACTGAAAAAAAATCTATGTTGCAAATTTTCTTGAAAATGTGAAAAATTACTATTAAATTTCTAAGCCCCCTAATGTAAAAAAATAAATAAATAAAAAGACATTTAAAAAATGCTGCCATCCTACAGTAGACATGAGGTAGATGCTGGTTATGAACTATTTCGAGTGGAATAACTATCTGACTTACACGCAGAAATTTCTGAAGTTTGGAAATGGCACATTTTTGAAAATATTCACGAAATTTTGACACTTTTTACAAATAAACAAGGATTTTTTGGACCAAAATTTCTTATTAACTTAAAGCACAATGTGTCACCAGAAAACAGTCTCTGAATCACATGGAGGTAAAAGCGTCAAAAAGTTTGCAGCTCACCGGAGTATAGAGCAGAGGCGGCATGAGAATGTCATCCCACCGCCTGCGTGCAGGGACACAGGGAGCAGCGAGTGCCTCGTCAGGGGAACGGGGAGAGGTGAATATTATTTTTTTATTTTTAATTGGGGCCTATAAACCTACCTTCATACTGAGGGGAAACCCATATACCTATACAGGCAGTCCCTGCGTTACATACGGGTTAGGGACTGTTGGCTCGTTTTTAAGTTGAATTTGTATGTAAGTTGGAACCAATATATTTAGCACATGTATGGTGTATGGTGTATAGGTCTGGTGTGTATGGTGTGTAATTATAGGCAGGTATATGTCCCCTAGCAGGAATATGTCCCCCATAGCAGCTATAGGCAGGTATATGTCCCCTCATAGGTAGGTATAGGTCCCCATAGCAGGTATAGGCAGCTATGTCCCCCATAGGTAGGTATATGTCCCCCATAGCAGGTAATAGACAGGTATGTCCCCCAAAGGCAGGTATATGTCCCCCATAGAAGGTAAAAGGCATGTATGTCCCCCATAGGCAGGTATATGTCCCTCATAAGTAGGTATAGGCAGGTATGTAACCCATAGCAGGTATAGGCAGGAATGTCCCCCCATAGATAGGTATAGGCAGGCATGTCCCCCATAGCAAGTATAGGCAGGTATGTCCCCATAGATAGGTATAGGCAGGTATGTCCCCCATAGCAGGTATAGGCAGGTATGTCCCCCATAGGCAGGTATGTCCCCTATAGGTAGGTATAAGCAGGTATGTCCCTCATAGCAGGTATAGGCAGGTATGCCCCCCATAGGTAGGTATGTCCCCTATAGGTAGCTATAGGCAGGTATGTCCACCATAGGTAGATATAGGCAGGTATGTTCCCCATAGGCAGATATAGGCAGGTATGTCCCTCCATAGGTAGATACAGGCAGGTATGTCCCCCCATAGGTAGCTATAGGCAGGTATGTCCCCCCATAGGTAGATATAGGCAGGTATGTCCCCATAGGCAGCTATGTCCCCTATAGGTAGGTATAGGCAGGTATATCCCCCATAGGTAGCTATAGGCAGGTATGTCCCCCATAGGTAGCTATAAGCAGGTATGTCTCCATAGGTAGCTATAGGCAAGTATGTCCCCCAATAGGCAGATATAGGCAGGCTTATTAAAAAATAACAATACAAATACTCACCCCGCTCCCCCCCTGCTCCGAGGCTTACCTGCGGCTCGGGCTCTGCGGCTCCTGGTCTTCTGGCGCAGGCTGGTGATGCCAATCAGGCCGCGCAGGCAGCGTGATGACAGCACGCTGCCTGTGCCGGAGACCCCCGGAAGGTCGCATGTCTGCTTATGACCTTCCGGAGTTCTATTGCGGAGCAGGGAGCGCTTGCTCTCTGCTCCGCAATAGAGGCTTTGGCTCTATGCGCTCCGGCAGGAGCACATAGAGCCAAAGCAATCCCCGCCGGTTCCCGGACCATGGCAGTGCCCGGACACCGACAGGGACTGAGAGTCAGCTGCATGCACTCCCAGGAGTCGCGTGCAGCTGCGAAGATCGCTGACAGTGCCCGGGCCACCGCAGTGCCTGGACGCTGTCAGCTGTCCCTGGCTTGCGTCGTTCCGGTCCCCGTTCGTAACTAGGGGACAGATGTGAGTCGGAACGACGTAAGTACGGGGACTGCTATACTTACTATACATATATAACCTACATACAGATGAGGAGCCTTATAACCTACTGGGGGACATATAATCTACCTACAGACTCAGGGCCTTCTAACCTACTGGGAGACATCTATACCTACCTACAGACTGAAGGGCCCTATAACCTACTGGAGGACATATATACCTTCTTACAGACTGAGGGACCCTATAACCTACTGGGAAGACATATATACCTGCTTACAGACTGAGTTACCCTGTAACCTACTGGATGACATATATACCTGCTTACAGACTGAAGGGGCATATATATCTTCCCACAGACTGAGGGCCTTATAACCTACTGATGAGACATATATACCTACTTACAGACTGAGGAACCCTATAACCTACTGGAGGACATAATACCTACTTACAGACTGAGGGACCCTATAACCTACTGGAGGACATATATACCTACTTACATATTGAGGACCCATACCTACTGGAGGACATATATACCTTCTTTCAGACTTAGGGACCCTATTACCTACTGGAGGTCATATGTACCTGCTTATAGACTGAGGGACCCTATAACCTACTGTTGGACATACATACCTACCTACAGACTGAGGAACCCTATAACCTACTGGAGGACATATACACTCACCGGCCACTTTATTAGGTACACCATGCTAGTAACGGGTTGGACCCCCTTTTGCCTTCAGAACTGCCTCAATTCTTCGTGGCATAGATTCCACAAGGTGTTGCAACGATGCTCAATTGGTACCAGGGGCCCAAAGAGTGCCAAGAAAATATTCCCCATACCATGACACCACCACCACCAGCCTGAACCGTTGATACAAGGCAGGATGGATCCATGCTTTCATGTTGTTGACGCCAAATTTTGACCCTACCATCCGAATGTTGCAGCAGAATCGAGACTCATCAGACCAGGCAACGTTTTTCCAATCTTCTACTGTCCAATTTCGATGAGCTTGGGCAAATTGGAGCCTCAGTTTCCTGTTCTTAGCTGAAAGGAGTGGCACCCGATGTGGTCTTCTGCTGCTGTAGCCCATCTGCCTCAAAGGTGGCCGTACTGTGCGTTCAGAGATGCTCTTCTGCCTACCTGGTGTGTGACGGGTGGCTATTTGAGTCACTGTTGCCTTTCTATCAGCTCGAACCAGTCTGCCCATTCTCCTTTGACCTCTGGCATCAAAGGCATTTCCGCCCACAGGACTGCCGCTCACTGGATGTTTTTTTCTTTTTCGGACCATTCTCTGTAAACCCTAGAGATGGTTGTGCGTGAAAATCCCAGGAGATCAGCAGTTTCTGAAATACTCAGACCAGCCCTTCTGGCACCAACAACCATGCGACGTTCAAAGGCACTCAAATCACCTTTCTTCCCCATACTGATGCTCGGTTTGAACTGCAGGAGATTGTTTTGACCATGTCTACATGCCTAAATGCACTGAGTTGCCGCCATGTGATTGGCTGATTAGAAATTAAGTGTTAACGAGCAGTTGGACAGGTGTACCTAATAAAGTGGCCGGTGAGTGTATACCTGCTTACAGACTGAGGGACCCTATAACCTACTGGGGAGATATATATACCTACTTACAGACTTAGGGACCCTATTACCTACTGGAGGACATATGTACCTGCTTATAGACTGAGGGACCCTATAACCTACTGGAGGACATATATACCTGCTTACAGACTGAGGGGGCATATATACCTACTGAAGGACATACATACCTACCTACAGACTAGGGAACATATAGACTTATAACCTAGTGGGATGAAAATATATACCTATCTACAGGGCTTAGCCAAAGACTCATGGGCCCAGGTGCAAAACTTTAGCTTGGTCCCCCCTACACCAGACAACGGCTGTTGTCCTCTACTTTGAGTGACGGATGTCTACGGTGTAGCGTGCTCTGGAAAATTTCTATTTAAAGGGAGTGTCTAATAGAAGAAAATTAATTTTAAAAAGTGCCTGTTCCCTCTGACCCCTCCCCCGTTTAGTTTTTGTCGGATTTCAATTGAGATATTATCTGTATTCTGCAGATCAGTACAAGGGCCACATTATTAGCACATGGCTCTATATAGCGACTAATACCACCATAATGTTACTGATCAAACCAGTACACAGCAAGTCCAATATTGCCAATAACAACAATATTACAAAAACAAAACAAAATAATTCACCACATATCACTATCATATAGTGACTAATACGGCCATACTGTATCTGACCAAATCAATATATCAAGACCAATAATATTAATAAAATAACATACAAACATCTAATTATACCGCTACTTCATGGACCACATATCACCACCATAAGGGCTCTAAATAAAACCAACATACTGTTAGTGAATATAAAGCATTACACTAAGATCACTATTACCGCCATGCAATGACCACATACAGTAGTGGTAGATAGCACTGAATACAGGCTCTGCAGACTGTATATTACCTCCATACAGTGACCATAAAAGTAGTAGACTCCAGTGTACACAGACTCTGCAGACTGTATAATTTACCTCCATACAGTGACCATATAGTGGTATAACACCAGTGTACACAGGCTATGCAGACTGTATATTACCTGCATACAGTGACCATATAGTGGTATGACACCAGTGTACACAGGCTCTGCAGACTGTATATTACCACCATACAGTGACCATATAGTGGTTGACACCAGTGTACACAGGCTCTGCAGACTGTATATTACCTACATACAGTGACCATATAGTGGTAGACACCAGTGTACACAGGGAGGTATGTCCCCATAGATAGGTATAGGCAGGTATGTCCCCCATAGCAGGTATAGGCAGGTATGTCCCCATAGGCAGGTATGTTTCCCCTATAGGTAGGTATAAGCAGGTATGTCCCTCATACAGGTATTAGGCAGTAATGCCCCCCATAAAGGGAGGTATGTCCCCTTATAGGTAGCTATAGGCAGGTAATTCCCCCATAGGTAGATATAGGCAGGTAATGTTCCCCATAGGCAGATATAGGCCGGTTTGTCCCTAATAGGTAGGTATAGGCAGGTATGTCCCCCATAGGCCCCATAGGCAGGTATGTCCCCCATAGGCAGGTATGTCCCTTATAGGCAGATAAAGCAGGTATGCCCCATAGGTAGGTATAAAGGGAGGTATGTCCCCCATAGGTAGCTATAGGCAGGTATGTCTCCATAGGGACTATAGGCAAGTATGTCCCCCATAGCAGATATAGGCAGGGCTTATTAAAAAAAACAAATACAAATACTCACCTCGCTCCCCCCTGCTCCGGGCTTACCTGCGGCTCGGGCTCTGCGGCTCCTGGTCTTCTGGCGCAGGCCGGTGATGCCCTCAGGCCGCGCAGGCAGCGTGATGAACATAGCACATGCCTGTGCCGGGGACTCCGGAAGGTCGCATGTCTGCTTGCAACCTTCCGGAGTTCTATTTGCGGAGCAGGGAGCGCTTGCTCTCTGCTTCCGCAATAGAGGCTTTGGCTCTATGCGCTCCGGCAGGAGCGCATAGAGCCAAAGCAATCCCCACCGGTTCCCGGACCATGGCAGTGCCTGGACACCGACAGGGACTGAGAGTCAGCTGCATGCACTCCCAGGAGTCGCGTGCAGCTGCGAAGATCGCTGACAGTGCCCGGGCCACCGCAGTGCCTGGACGCTGTCAGCTGTCCCTGGCTTGCGTCGTTCCGGTCCCCGTTCGTAACTAGGGGACAGACGTGAGTCGGAACGACGTAAGTCGGGGACTGCCTATACTTACTATACATATATACCTACATACAGACTGAGGAGCCTTATAACCTACTGGGGGGACATATATATCTACCTACAGACTCAGGGGCCTTCTAACCTACTGGGGAGACATCTATACCTACTTACAGACTGAGGGACCCTATAACCTACTGGAGGACATATATACCTTCTTACAGACTGAGGGACCCTATAACCTACTGGGAAGACATATATACCTGCTTACAGACTGAGTTACCCTATAACCTACTGGATGACATATATACCTGCTTACAGACTGAAGGGGCATATATATCTTCCCACAGACTGAGGGCCTTATAACCTACTGATGAGACATATATACCTACTTACAGACTGAGGGACCCTATTACCTACTGGAGGACATATATACCTCCTTACAGACTGAGGGACCCTATAACCTACGGGAGGCCAAATATACCTACTTACATATTGAGGGACCCAATACCTACTGGAGGACATATATACCTACTTACAGACTTAGGGACCCTATTACCTACTGGGGACATATGTGCCTGCTTATAGACTGGGGAGCCCTATAACCTACTGGAGGACATACATACCTACCTACAGACTGGGGAGCCCTATAACCTACTGGGAGACATACATACCTACCTACAGACTGGGGAGCTCTATAACCTACTGGGAGACATACATACCTACCTACAGACTTAGGGACCCTATTACCTACTGGAGGACATATGTACCTGCTTATAGACTGAGGGACCCTATAACCTACTGGAGGACATATATACCTGCTTACAGACTGAGGGGGCATATATACCTACTGAAGGACATACATACCTACCTACAGACTAGGGAACATATAGACTTATAACCTAGTGGGATGAAATATATACCTATCTACAGGGGCTTAGCCAAAGACTCATGGGCCCAGGTGCAAAACTTTAGCTTGGTCCCCCCTACCACCAGACAACGGCTGTGGTCCTCTACTTTGCGTGATGGATGTCTACGGTGTAGCATGCTGTGGAAAGTTTTTATTTAAAGGGATTGTCTAATAGAAGAAAATTAATTTTAAAAAGTGTCTGTTCCCTCTGACCCCTCCCCAGTTTAGTTTTTGTCGGATTTCAATTGAGATATTATCTGTATTCTGCAGATCAGTACAAGGGCCACATTATTAGCACATGGCTCTATATAGCGACTAATACCACCATAATGTTACTGATCAAACCAGTACAGCAAGTCCAATATTGCCAATAACAACAATATACAAAACAACAAATAATTCACCACATATCACTATCATATAGTGACTAATACGGCCATACTGTATCTGACCAAATCAATATATCAAGACCAATAATATTAATAAAATAACATACAAACATCTAATTATACCGCTACATCATGACCACATATCACCACCATAAGGGCTCTAAATAAAACCAACATACTGTTAGTGAATATAAAGCATTACACTAAGATCACTATTACCGCCATGCAATGACCACATACAGTAGTGGTAGATAGCACTGAATACAGGCTCTGCAGACTGTATATTACCTCCATACAGTGACCATATAGTAGTAGACTCCAGTGTACACAGACTCTGCAGACTGTATATTACCTCCATACAGTGACCATATAGTGGTATACACCAGTGTACACAGGCTCTGCAGACTGTATATTACCTGCATACAGTGACCATATAGTGGTAGACACCAGTGTACACAGGCTCTGCAGACTGTATATTACCTCCATACAGTGACCATATAGTGGTAGACACCAGTGTACACAGGCTCTGCAGACTGTATATTACCTGCATACAGTGACCATATAGTGGTAGACACCAGTGTACACAGGCAGGTATGTCCCCATAGATAGGTATAGGCAGGTATGTCCCCCATAGCAGGTATAGGCAGGTATGTCCCCCATAGGCAGGTATGTCCCCTATAGGTAGGTATAAGCAGGTATGTCCCTCATAGCAGGTATAGGCAGGTATGCCCCCCATAGGTAGGTATGTCCCCTATAGGTAGCTATAGGCAGGTATGTCCCCCATAGGTAGATATAGGCAGGTATGTTCCCCATAGGCAGATATAGGCAGGTATGTCCCCAATAGGTAGGTATAGGCAGGTATGTCCCCCATAGGTAGCTATAGGCAGGTATGTCCCCCATAGGCAGGTATGTCCCCTATAGGCAGATATAGGCAGGTATGTCCCCATAGGTAGGTATAGGCAGGTATGTCCCCCATAGGTAGCTATAGGCAGGTATGTCTCCATAGGTAGCTATAGGCAAGTATGTCCCCCATAGGCAGATATAGGCAGGGCTTATTAAAAAATAACAAATACAAATACTCACCTCGCTCCCCCGCTGCTCCGAGGCTTACCTGCGGCTCGGGCTCTGCGGCTCCTGGTCTTCTGGCGCAGGCCGGTGATGCCATCAGGCCGCGCAGGCAGCGTGATGACATAGCACACTGCCTGTGCCGGGGACTCCGGAAGGTCGCATGTCTGCTTGCAACCTTCCGGAGTTCTATTGCGGAGCAGGGAGCGCTTGCTCTCTGCTCCGCAATAGAGGCTTTGGCTCTATGCGCTCCGGCAGGAGCGCATAGAGCCAAAGCAATCCCCACCGGTTCCCGGACCATGGCAGTGCCCGGACACCGACAGGGACTGAGAGTCAGCTGCATGCACTCCCAGGAGTCGCGTGCAGCTGCGAAGATCGCTGACAGTGCCCGGGCCACCGCAGTGCCTGGACGCTGTCAGCTGTCCCTGGCTTGCGTCGTTCCGGTCCCCGTTCGTAACTAGGGGACAGATGTGAGTCGGAACGACGTAAGTCGGGGACTGCCTATACTTACTATACATATATACCTACATACAGACTGAGGAGCCTTATAACCTACTGGGGGGACATATATATCTACCTACAGACTCAGGGGCCTTCTAACCTACTGGGGAGACATCTATACCTACTTACAGACTGAGGGACCCTATAACCTACTGGAGGACATATATACCTTCTTACAGACTGAGGGACCCTATAACCTACTGGGAAGACATATATACCTGCTTACAGACTGAGTTACCCTATAACCTACTGGATGACATATATACCTGCTTACAGACTGAAGGGGCATATATATCTTCCCACAGACTGAGGGCCTTATAACCTACTGATGAGACATATATACCTACTTACAGACTGAGGGACCCTATTACCTACTGGAGGACATATATACCTACTTACAGACTTAGGGACCCTATAACCTACTGGAGGACATATATACCTACTTACATATTGAGGGACCCAATACCTACTGGAGGACATATATACCTACTTACAGACTTAGGGACCCTATTACCTACTGGAGGACATATGTGCCTGCTTATAGACTGAGGGACCCTATAACCTACTGGAGGACATACATACCTACCTACAGACTGAGGGACCCTATAACCTACTGGAGGACATATATACCTGCTTACAGACTGAGGGACCCTATAACCTACTGGGGAGACATATATACCTACTTACAGACTTAGGGACCCTATTACCTACTGGAGGACATATGTACCTGCTTATAGACTGAGGGACCCTATAACCTACTGGAGGACATACATACCTACCTACAGACTGGGGAGCCCTATAACCTACTGGAGGACATATATACCTGCTTACAGACTGAGGGACCCTATAACCTACTGGGGAGACATATATACCTACTTACAGACTTAGGGACCCTATTACCTACTGGAGGACATATGTACCTGCTTATAGACTGAGGGACCCTATAACCTACTGGAGGACATATATACCTGCTTACAGACTGAGGGGGCATATATACCTACTGAAGGACATACATACCTACCTACAGACTAGGGAACATATAGACTTATAACCTAGTGGGATGAAATATATACCTATCTACAGGGGCTTAGCCAAAGACTCATGGGCCCAGGTGCAAAACTTTAGCTTGGTCCCCCCTACCACCAGACAACGGCTGTGGTCCTCTACTTTGCGTGATGGATGTCTACGGTGTAGCATGCTGTGGAAAGTTTTTATTTAAAGGGATTGTCTAATAGAAGAAAATTAATTTTAAAAAAGTGTCTGTTCCCTCTGACCCCTCCCCAGTTTAGTTTTTGTCGGATTTCAATTGAGATATTATCTGTATTCTGCAGATCAGTACAAGGGCCACATTATTAGCACATGGCTCTATATAGCGACTAATACCACCATAATGTTACTGATCAAACCAGTACAGCAAGTCCAATATTGCCAATAACAACAATATACAAAACAACAAATAATTCACCACATATCACTATCATATAGTGACTAATACGGCCATACTGTATCTGACCAAATCAATATATCAAGACCAATAATATTAATAAAATAACATACAAACATCTAATTATACCGCTACATCATTGACCACATATCACCACCATAAGGGCTCTAAATAAAACCAACATACTGTTAGTGAATATAAAGCATTACACTAAGATCACTATTACCGCCATGCAATGACCACATACAGTAGTGGTAGATAGCACTGAATACAGGCTCTGCAGACTGTATATTACCTCCATACAGTGACCATATAGTAGTAGACTCCAGTGTACACAGACTCTGCAGACTGTATATTACCTCCATACAGTGACCATATAGTGGTAGACACCAGTGTACACAGGCTCTGCAGACTGTATATTACCTGCATACAGTGACCATATAGTTGTAGACACCAGTGTACACAGGCTCTGCAGACTGTATATTACCACCATACAGTGACCATATAGTGGTAGTCACCAGTGTACACAGGCTCTGCAGACTGTATATTACCTCCATACAGTGACCATATAGTGGTAGACACCAGTGTACACAGGCTCTGCAGACTGTATATTATCACCATACAGTGACCATATAGTGGTAGACACCAGTGTACACAGGCTCTGCAGACTGTATATTACCTCCATACAGTGACCATATAGTGGTAGACACCAGTGTACACAGGCTCTGCAGACTGTATATTACCTCCATACAGTGACCATATAGTGGCAGATACAAGTGTACACAGGCTCTGCAGAATGTATACTACCTCCATACAGTCACCATTTCGTGGTAGGCATCAGTGTACACAGGCTCTGAAGACTGTATATTGCCTCCATATAGTGACCATATAGTGGTATACACCAGTGTACACAGGCTCTGATGACTGTATATTACCTCCATACAGTGACCATATAGTGGTAGACACCAGTGTACACAGGCTCTGCAGACTGTATATTACCTCCATACAGTGACCATATAGTGGTAGACACCAGTGTACACAGGCTTTGCAGACTGTATATTACCTCCATACAGTGACCATATAGTGGCAGTTACAAGTGTACACAGGCTCTGATGACTGTATATAATCTCCATACAGTGACCATATTGTGGTAGGCATCAGTGTACACAGGCTCTGCAGAATGTATATTACCTCCATTTAGTGCCCATATAGTGGTAGACACCAGTGTACACAGGCTCTGCAGACTGTATATTACCCCCATGCAGTGACGATATAGTGGTAGACTCCAGTGTACACAGGCTCTGCAGACTGTATATTACCTCTGTACAGTGACCATATAGTGGTAGGTACCAGTGTACACAGGCTCTGATATATGGTGATATTATCATATCTTTAATGATTGCTACTTCTGCTCCTGTTCCAGTTTATTGTCATTGGGTGGCGGCTCCATCTCATTTTTCTTTGGGACTTTATGAATTTTTGTTACGCCCCTGGGTACATGAAGATCAGGGAGGTGTTCTCTTTGGCAGGTGAAGGTGTAGAGAATGAATGTTTAATCTGCTAACATGTAATTTCTCCACAGACCACTAGGGGCACTGCTGCACTGATATTGGGTATGAGGCATTGGCCAAAGTAGCCACCGTCTATGTTGGGAGGTTTGTCCTGTGGGGAGCGCTGCCTCATCCTCTTATGTAATGATTGGCAGTCAGACTATGGCTTGGGGAGCTAGAGATTGGGGACGTAGCATCGCCTCCTGCTCCCTTGTAGCCACAATCTGTGTTGGGAGGTTTGTCCTGTAGGTGGCGCTGCCTCATCCTCTTAGGTAATGATTGGCAGCCAGACTAGGGCTTTGGGGGTGCTAGAGATTGGGGACGTAGCATCGCCTCCTGCTCCCTTGTAGCCACAATCTGTGTTGGGAGGTTTGTCCTGTAGGTGGAGCTGCCTCATCCTCTTAGGTAATGATTGGCAGCCAGACTAGGGCTTTGGGGGTGCTAGAGATTGGGGACGTAGCATCGCTCCTGCTCCCTTGTAGCCACAATCTGTGTTGGGAGGTTTGTCCTGTAGGTGGCGCTGCCTCATCCTCTTAGGTAATGATTGGCAGCCAGACTAGGGCTTTGGGGGTGCTAGAGATTGGGGACGTAGCATCGCCTCCTGCTCCCTTGTAGCCACCATCTGTATTGGGAGGTTTGTCCTGTAGGGGGCGCTGCCTCATCCTCTTAGGTAATGATTGGCAGCCAGACTGGGGCTTGGGGTTGCTAGAGATTGGGGACGTAGCATCGCCTCCTGCTCCCTTGTAGCCACCATCTGTGTTGGGAGGTTTGTCATGTAGGTGGCGCTGCCTCATCCTCTTAGGTAATGATTGGCAGCCAGACTGGGGCTTGGGGTTGCTAGAGATTGGGGACGTAGCATCGCCTCCTGCTCCCTTGTAGCCACCATCTGTATTGGGAGGTTTGTCCTGTAGGGGGTGCTGCCTCATCCTCTTATGTAATGATTGGCAGCCAGACTAGGGCTTGGGGGTGCTAGAGATTGGGGACGTAGCATCGCCTCCTGCTCCCTTGTAGCCACCATCTGTATTGGGAGGTTTGTCCTGTAGGGGGTGCTGCCTCATCCTCTTATGTAATGATTGGCAGCCAGACTGGGGCTTGGGGTTGCTAGAGATTGGGGTAGCATCGCCTCCTGCTCCCTAGTGATATGTTTTACTGTAAATTTGACGATACCCTGTAATATATTCGGCTTAGCACATGGCGCTCACACATTTCTGTACCTTGAGGAATCAATTAGAACTCGAGCTGAGATACAACCAACCCGCCCAGGTAACGTGACGCAGGAGACCTGAGCAGCTGGAAACGCGTCGTTCTAAATATAAAATCAAGGGAACGTTTACAAGTCTTAAGCGCAGAGATTATTTACTATTAAATACAATTAGCGCAGATGATTTCAGCAGGAAGATTTTATTCGTTTTTAATTAGAAATAAAATATGTGGAGCACCTAGCGCCGGCGCCGGCGACAGCGTATTAAGTAAACAGATTAGATTATGGAGCCGGTGATTAATAATTAATAATTGTTTGTACCAGTCACACATTACATTATACGGCAGGATTTATGCCTTCATTACCGGGTGGGGAAGCTTCTGTATGAGGAACTATCCACGATAGGCCACGTGGTGACGGCACCGAGTGTTCACAGGGAGAGTGCTTCATCCTGTTTGTTACTATACGTTATATATGGAGGTTTTATAGATATATGGGAGCAATTATAGCGGCCAAATACTTGGTCACAGAGACCGAGCGAACAGAACCTGAGCATTAAAAGCCCGGTCTTACCCTGCCGGTTCACACAGCCCGCTCTTCACAGACAGCTTCAGGCTCCCTCTTCTTGTACAGGCTGTGGGAGGTTCTACAGCTCCATGCTCCCTCTTCTTGTACAGGCTGTGGGAGGTTCTACAGCTTCAGACTCCGACTTCCTGTACAGATTATGGACAGTTCTACAGCCTCAGGCTCCCACTTTCTATTCAGGCTGTGGGCGGTTCTACAGCTGCAGGCTCTTACTTCCTGTTCAGGCTGTGGGAAGTTCTACAGCTTCAGGCTCCCACTTCCTGTACAGACTATGGGCAGTTCTACAGCTTCAGGCTGCCACTTCCTGTACAAACTATGGGCAGTTCTACAGTCTCAGGCTCCCACTTTCTATTCAGGTTGTGAACTGTTCTACATCTTCAGGCTCCCACTTCCTGTTCAGGCTGTGGACGATTCTACAGCTTTAGGCTCCCACTTCCTGTTCAAGGTGTGGGCAGTTCTACAGCTTCATGCTCCCACTTCCTGTTCAGGCTGTTGGTGGTTCTACAGCTTCAGGCTCCCACTTCCTGTTCAGGCTGTGAGCAGTTCGACAGCTTCAGGCTCCCACTTCCTGGTCAGGCTGTGGGTGGTTCTACAGCTCCTGGTTCTCACTTCCTGTTCAGGCTGTGATAAGTTACATAGTTACATAGTACGGTTGAAAGAAGACGCGTATCCATCAAGTTCAACCAAGGGTGGAGAAAATGTGGGTGATGGGAGACAGACAAGGACCATAAGCCCAGCCTCACCACTGGTGAATGCCCTGGAACCCACAAGGCAAGAACCAATCTGCTCCAGTGGAGACCCCATCTCTGACCCCCGAGCCTCCACCAGCCAGGATCCAGAATGTTACATGGCTACGCACGCATTAATATTCTTTAGTTCCAGGTAGGTATCTAAGCCTTCCTTGAAACTCTCTACAGTTCCTGCTGTGAGCAGCTCCTCAGGCGGCTATTCCATAGATTTACAGTTCTTACAGTGAAGAACGCTCTTCTCCTCTGGAGATTGAATCCTTTTATCTCCAGCTGAAGGGAATGTCCCCTTGTCTATTGAGGGGGCTTCACTTGAAATAATTTCTCCCCATACCTTTTGTAGGGACCATTTATATAGTTATATAAATTATTCATATCCCCCCGAAGCCGTCTTTTCTCAAGACTAAATAAGTTCAATTCTACTAACCTCTCCTCATAACTAAGATGCTCCATTCCCCTTATAAGTTTGGTTGCTCATCTTTGTACTCTCTCTAACTCCATTACATCTCTGGGGCCCAGAACTGAACAACATATTCTAAGTGAGGTCGCACCAATGCTTTGTACAGCAGTAGAATTACATCCTTGTCCCGCGAGTCCAGGACTCTTTTAATACATGCCAATATCTTACTTGCCTTAGAGGCAGCTGATTGACATTGCATGCTGTTCTGTAGTCTATGATCTACAAGAACGCCCAGATCTTTCTCAACAAGCGATTCTCCAAGTTTTTCTCCCCCTAGGACATATGATGCCTGCAGATTATTACCCCCAGGACATATGATGCCTGCAGATTATTACCCCCAGGACATATGATGCCTGCAGATTATTACCCCCAGGACATATGATGCTGCAGATTATTTCTACCCAGATGCAGAACCTTACATTTATCCACATTGAACCCCATTTGCCAAGTGGATGCCCAAGCACTCAGTGTGTCCAGGTCCTTGCAATTTATGAGCATCTTCCATAGATTGCACTACCCTGCATAGCTTGGTGTCATCTGCAAAAATCAAAACCGTGCTATCGATCCCTTCCACTATATCGTTAATAAATACATTAAATAAGAGAGGACCCAATACTGAGCCCTGCGGCCACCACTCACAACCGGGGACCACTCAGAGTAGGAGTCATTTACCACCACTCACAACCGGGGACCACTCAGAGTAGGAGTCATTTACCACCACTCACAACCGGAGACCACTCAGAGTAGGAGTCATTTACCACCACTCACAACCGGGGACCACTCAGAGTAGGAGTCATTTACCACCACTCATAACCGGGGACCACTCAGAGTAGGAGTCATTTACCACCACTCACATCCGGGGACCACTCAGAGTAGGAGTCATTTACCACCACTTATAACCGGGGAACACTCAGAGTAGGAGTCATTTACCACCACTCACAACCGGGGACCACTCAGTGTAGGAGTCATTTACCACCACTCACAACCGGGGACCACTCAGAGTAGGAGTCATTTACCACCACTCACAACCGGGGACCACTCAGAGTAGGAGTCATTTACCACCACTCACAACCGGGGACCACTCAGAGTAGGAGTCATTTACCACCACTCTCTGAGTACGATCCAGCAGCCAGTTTTTGATCCAATTACACACTGTTATCTCTAACCCAATGGATTCTAATTTACCCAACAAACGCCTATGAGGGACAGTGTCAAATGCCTTTGCAAAGTCTAAAAACACAATATCCACAGCTGCCCCGCTATCCAGACGTCTACTCACCTCCTCACAAAAACAGATCAGATTGGTCTGACAGCTTCTGTCCCTAGTAATTCCATGTTGGGAGTCACTAATAATATTGTGTTTGTCAACATACTCCTGTATATAGTCCCTAATGAGCCCCTCAAACATTTTTCCCACAGTAGATGTTAAACTTATTGGTCTATAGGTCTTATGGTCTACAGCTTCAGGCTCCCATTCTCAGTTCAGGTTCTATAGCAGTTACTGACATTTCAGCCCTGATATTGCTTGCTGAGCCTGTTAGAGGGACATTGGTGATGGGGATTAAAGTTTGTCAGTAAGAAAGATAAGCAAGCTTCTGTGCTGCTGTTGAGTCACAGCAGGGAGTGATGTCACCATCGTGGCTTCTGCTAGCATAGAGTGAGGTAGTTGGTAACCTACCACCTCGTGTACACAAGCAGAACTGTTCTAACTCTGAAATGAAGCAAAATCAGAACAGCAATGTATTTGGTAATAGTCTTTATTTACCTTTACCTCCATGTTTCAAGCCATGTGGTGAGTGTGCCCCCCTTCAATGAACAATCTTCAGCATGCTACCCTCCACTATATGCTGTTCATTGTACTACATGTGAGCACTATCTTTTCACTATACAGCATTGCACACCATTTTTCCAGATAAAATCCTGACCAATATCAACATACCTGAACCTGAACATACCTGAACATACCTGAGCCTGAACATACCTGAACCTGAACATACCTGAGCCTGAACATACCTGAACCTGAACATACCTGAACCTGAACATACCTGAGCCTGAACATACCTGAGCCTGAACATACCTGAGCCTGAACATACCTGAACCTGAACATACCTGAGCCTGAACATACCTGAACCTGAACATACCTGAGCCTGAACATACCTGAACCTGAACATACCTGAACCAGAACATACCTCACCAAAGGAGCAGCTCACCTGCTTCATCAGCAAAGGAAGCTTGTACAGTGAAGCATCCATACCTCACAACTTTACAGATGGTCAGAGGGACACTTTTGGTTCCTTGCGAGAACTATCTATTTGTTTATGAATGTTTTATGCCTTTCATATACAAAATCATCTGAATGTAGAATTTTTTTATGGTCCAAATTGCAACAAATCATTCAATAATATATAAACTGTAGCTTAGGAACCAGAGAGAAGCTTTTTTGAGGGCAATATTGTAAGTTTATTAATGCAAATTTAAAAAAAGAGGGAAAAAGATGGACATTTAGAGGGCTTTTCTCAGCACAATGAGTCACAACTACTTTTACGTTCACTCTGTCTCCTCAGGCTGTGAGAGGTTCTATAGCAGTGATCAGCATATCTAGCTTCTCTGAAAAGAGCTAAGATGTTACATTGACAAATGCAGGAGGTATCATCTTCAGTAAACAAAAGGTACATGTGCTGTGAGGACTGAAAACAATGGCTTATCAAAACCTCGCCTAAAACGTGCTTCTTCAGAAAAGGTTTCAGATGCGTTTCTCAACACGTTTTTGGACAAGGTTTTGAGTGAGGTTTTTAACACTGTTTTCACCCATACAAATTAATAATTAAGTCAAACAACGCACTGAAAAACGCGCTGAAAAACTGTCTAAAACACAGTTCAAGAATTGACAGGACACTTCTTTTTCAACGCCCAAAACAGCTTCCAAAGAAGAGCGTAAAAAACCTCGTCGTGTGTGAACGCTGTTTTACATAGGTCTCAATTAAATTAACTGGAGGCGCTTTGGAAGACGCTCCAAAAACCATGTCAATAACAGTATCCAAATAAGCCCTGTGAACACACCCTTAGAGATCATAAGTTTGCTCTGGAGCTCAGTCTGTTCATGGGGTGACGTTACTCCCTGCTCTAAGCTCTCTGCTCTAATCAGATAACAGAGTTATGGTCACGAAACCAGTAAACCATAGAAACCTGTGTGCACTCTGAGCACATAACAATGTTTTATGTCATGACTAAAGTAAAATCTATTGACCAATGTTTTTAGAAAAAGTCTTCAATTACCGGTACCTACATGTTGAAAGCTAATCTTTGTAGTGAGGAAACCCCTTTAAAGAGGAAAAGGGGATTTGAGTCAAAAATAGTGGCTGTCCCTTCAAAAAAGGGACACTCGGGAGATATGAGCAGATGTTGAATTTATAGGGTATGTTCAGATTTGCACATAATTACAGAAAAAATATACATAATTCATATAAAATATTGATTCATTTTGTAAATCCACAACACTACTTTTCTCACACGGATGAAAGGATACAGCTGGTTTTATAGTATAAAGCTGCCATCACAGATCTGCTGGTTGCTACTGGAGACAATCAGTGGTTTGTTAAAAGAACTCCGTCAACATGCGGCTTATGAACTCCACCCCGCTACACTTGTGGAGTACTATAAAGTACAGAGGATCCCCAGGGGTCTCAGGAGTCATTTAAGGTCAACTATTTTTTCAAGAGATCCAGTTCATTGTAACAAATTTAAAATATACTCAAAAAATTATCGTTTGATCTCCTCTTACTCATGGTGAACACAATACAAAAGAAGATATCAGAATCAGCCACCAAAACAGCTGCAATCGAGCAGCAATCGAGCTCTTCTATCCCCTTAGAGGGGTGCACAGCAATCAAGGACACAGGCAACAAGATGATCTCGGACTTTCACACCAGTAACGAGGAAAATAAAAGAAAGAAGTTCCTTTGCGACACAGAAGACGACCTTAGTGAGCAGGTCTGCCGTTGGCACCATCAACCATCATCTCCTCCAAGAGAAACCAACAAATCGTCCATCTAAACAACCATATTCATCCGGTTCTGACAGCGACCTATCTTCTTCCTCTAGTAGAGCACCTTTTTTAGGACAACAACAACGACAATATCCTCTAGAACAGAAACGACCATTCAGAAAAGTCCAACACGACCTGTCCAAATGACTCCCCGACATTAACAAAGGTATTTTCAAATTCCATTCTACCCTCAACTCTATTGAGTGCCAAGCACTTAACAATCTACCCACAGCCCAAGACGTAATTATCAAACCAGCGGATAAGGGAGGTCCAATAATGGTCCTGGACAAAACATTATACCTTGAGGAAATCCATCACCAACTTACTGATTTGACAACCTACCACCCACTAGACAGGGACCCCACCCCACTTATCCGACAATTAATTACCAATACCATCCAGAATCACCTGGAAATTCAGACCATAGATTCTAAAACTACCGAATTTTTGACAAACCAATACTCAATTACTTCAGTGTTCTATGTACTCCAGAAGATACACAAAGACCCGATTAAACCACCAGGGAGACCTATAAAGCCTCTACGGACTCCATACTATCTCCTCTATCCATCCTTTTAGGAAAAATCTTTACACCATTAGTACGTACTACTCCCTCTTTTCTATTGGATATGAGCCATTTTCTCAGTCATTATCTCCAGTCTCCCCAAACAGTATTCTTGTGACATGTGATGTAGCAAGCTTATACACTTCTATAGAATACCAGCAGGGGATCTTCACTGTAGATTGCTTCCTCGATGCCCACCAGTTTGAACTTACAGCTAAACTATGTTGTTTAGACTTACTTCCTCTGATACTACACACAAAATTTTTCTTGTTCAGAGACCAATTTTACCTACAATGCCATGGTACAGCACAATGTAGACCCACCTTAAGCTAATATCTATATGGCCATATTTGAGCAGCACCACATCTACCAACATGAACTTTTCTTACAACATGCTATCTCTTGGTCACGCTACATAGACGACATATTCTGTCTATGGAATGTTCCTTTGTCAACCCTTTTGGAATTCTACTCCTACCTGAACAACATATTCCCACAACTGCAATTTACCATCCACCATAGCCATCATTCCGTCAATTTTCTAGACATTTTGATCGCCATTAATTCTCCTGGTACAATCGGCTCTGATCTTTACACTAAACTGACCAACAGAAACAGTCTATTACATTTAATTTCACCCATCCAAAACCCAAAAATTGCTCCCACAATCACAATTTACACATTTCCATTAGATATACCAAGACCCATGCACTAGACAGACTAGACTAAAGACATGGCCAAATGCTTTTCTTCTAGAGGCTACCCACCTCACCTACTGACCGAACATGATCCCCCCACATGTACCCCTGACAACTTACTAAGCATCAAACCAATCGTATTCCGCTTATACAAAAATGTCACCCCTTCTCGAAGAAAATATATAACATCAGACAAAAACATTGGTCGCTCCTTCCTTGTGCTTCCCCAAACCTTGATGAATTTCATCAATTACCAATCCAATGTTCCAAAATGTTAGGGACCGACTGGTGTCAGAGATTTTCGGTCCAACTACACCTGCAAGACATCAGTCTTTCTTGGACACACCACACCGGGGTACGTTCCTCTGTCTATTTTTGCCTAATGTTCGTCAGTGACAAAATGAGAATGTTTCACCAGCCCCCGACGGGCCAATGATACCCAATAAAAGGCTTTGCAATCATAAAATGCCCCTGTGGTCTTGGGCATGTAGCACAAACCTCACAACCCGTAAAGCATAAGTCTACAATTAGGTGCAAAGATTGGTTGCTATGGGCTCTGATTGGTTGCTATGGGCTCTGATTGGTTGCTATGAGCTCTGATTGGTTTCTATGAGCTCTGACTGGTTGCTATGGGCTCTGATTGGTTCCTATGAGCTCTGATTGGTTGTTATGGGCTCTGATTGGTCGCTAGGAGCTCTGACTGGTTGCTATGGGCTCTGATTGGTTGCTATGAGCTCTAATTGTTTGTTATGGGCTCTGATTGGTTTCAATGGGCTCTGATTGGTCGCTATTGGCTTTGATTTTTTGTTATGGGCTCTGATTGGTTTCTATGGGCTCTGATTGGTCGCTATGGGCACTGGTTACTATGGGCTCTGATTGATTGCTATGAGCGCAACCAATCAGCTATGAGCTCTGACTTCACAAGACTTCCAGCCGCTAAATTAACCAATCGGCACCCGACGCAGTGGTGCCACACGGAGTGAGTAACGGTGAAGCACTGTTTCTCATTTCTTTAGAGACATTTAGGCATCTAAGGAGTTTAACAGCAGAGAACAGAGCAGGTTCCGCTCCCTGCTGTTACCGGCGGATGTAGCTGCACTAGCCTTCTATGTAGCGAGATAATCAGCAGAACCTTACCGGGGACATTACAGTACTTCCTGTGTCTGTAAGAGGGTGAGGAAAAAAAGAAAAACCTGGAGTGGCCCTTTAAGCCACACCCAATTATATTAAGGCGCGCCCCTTCTATAACATCACATCCCTATATCGGGGACAGCACAGAAGTGTCTGAGACACATAATAAATGTGGTTTAAAGCATGTTTGCCTGTATTTTGGCACACACAATAAATGTGCCCCCCAGAGGTGTAACTTGCAGCTCCTGGACCCTAGTTCAGAAAGCTAAATGGGCCCCAACTACCATGCGCCATTTACAATGCTGGTGTCTCCTTATGTAGCAGTAGGGCTTTTGTGCCCCTCAGGCTGCAGGGCCCAGTAGCGGCTGCTACCTCTGCACCCCCTTTAGCTACGCCCCATGACCCCCTGTCCTGCGCTCCACATCTTACTCCATTGCACTTCCCAGTAAGATACGCGCATGAAGCACGACTATTAATGAATCCCTCTGTGTTTAACTGTATTGGGTTCCTATAGATTGTGCGTGGAGGGAGCCTTACTGGTCTTCCAAGCTGTAATGTAGTCATTACATAGGTTTTAAGCCGTCTGCACAAAACTAATGTAAAACTGCAGCAAGTAAAGCTGCTAAAGCCAAGAAACATCCTGTGTGGATAGATCTCAGGGATCGGACGACCATAGATGCTGCAGTCATCATGTGGCTCTTAGGGCTCAGCGGAAGTGACATTGGCGGCAGCGCAGGGCCATCTTTTCCGTTGGGCACACTAGGCAGTTGCCCGGAGGCCCCTCAAGTATGGGGGCCCCAGGTGGTGTATGTATGTCCCAGGAATTTAACTGTATGATTTTATGATGTGCAAACAGTGAAAAACCATGGTGGAGAAGGGAGCCAAAGGCTCCCTGCTCTGCCAATTAGTTTTGTAGGCTTCAGGCTGGTGGTGCCCAGACATAAGTGGTGTAATAATATGAATGGCGGTGGCTAGAAGCATGGCCTAGTGTGATGTCATGTATTTGGGCAGGGCCCATAATTGCAGTGTTATGCCCGGGGGCCCATAATGTTGTTAAGACGGCTCTGAGGCAGCATCATTGGGGTCATAGGTAAACCTCTGCTCCCACTGTGTTACCTTACACTCCCTTCCCCCCTCCGGAGTCACCACCTATGGGGCAGGAATCCAGCCAGATGTTTTAGATGTGAATTTGGCTCTGATGTAGTGATGTTACCTGTACTATTTACTTAATGCAAAAATGTGATTCACCAGAGCTGACCTTTTAATAGCCCTGTGCAATCAGCGGAGCGCGGGCGCGCGCGTCCCGTACGAGTGACCTTTCCGGGATGATTGTTTATGATCTCCCAGTGTGTATGTGTGTATGTGAGGAGTAGAGTACGGGCAGAGGATATTCCAATTTATTTCAAAGGTTACAGATGAAAGCTGAATGTACAAACTATATCATCATCTGTAGCCGCGGCCGTGCTCGGGAGATAACAATCACATTATTTGTTCCAATTGCATTTGTTTCTTCTTGGATTATCAAATTCTAAAACACATCAAGAACATAAAAGCAAACATGAAAGGGAGTGTAGGGATTATCAGTCCAATGCTACCAGGTACCTGGGCTGCGGAGCGGTGCTGGGAGTGGGTTGGCCGGATGTTCCACGAGTACGGTGCGTCCGGAGCAATGCCGGCTAAATAAGGGCAATATTATCCAACTCATTCTATTATTTCCCATTAACCTTATTAGATACTGAGAGCTAATGATGCGCCCTTTACCTTATCATGCAAACTTGGTTAGAGAGAAGGAAGAGAGGACGCTTCATTTGGGTCTGTAGCCCATTGGCGCTCAGGTTGGATCATTACCCCTTCCTGCTTTGTTGGGGAAGATGGGTATGTGGTTCCCATAGAAGTAGATATGCTGCCTCCTGAAGAGCATATATTAATATTATTAATATAGGAACCACGTACCTACCTTTACCTACAGAGCAGGAAGGGAAGATGTTCCATTTAGGTCTGTAGTCCATTGACTCTCAGATCAGAACACCAATCCTTAGTGCTCTATTGGGGATGATGAGCATGTGGTTCCCATAGTACTGCCACCTCCTGAAGAGCGTGCATGCCCATTACTAGTATAGGAACTATGTACACACCTCTCCTAAAAGAGCAGAAAGTGAGATCTGTAGCCCATTGGTGCACAGGTCAGATGATTACCCGTTCCTGTTGTGTTGGGGAAGACGGGTACATGGTTTCAATAGCAGTAGATGTGCTGCCTCCTGAAGAGCGTGAATGCCCATTACTCGTACAAGAACCATGTACCCATTTTTCCTTACACAGCAAGAAGTAAAGACGTTCTATTTTGGTCTGTAGCCCATTGACTCTCAGTTCAGAACGCCACTCCTTACCGCTCTGTTGAGGAAGATGGGTATGTGGTTTCCATAGCAGTAGATATGTCAACCCCTGAAGACCGTGTGCGCCCAAAACTAGTACAGGAACCATATACCCGACTCTCCTAACAGAGTAGGAAGTAAGGTCCATGGCCCATTGACTCTCAGGCTAGAACACCCCTCCTTACTGCTCTACTGGGGATGATGGACATATGGTTCCCATAGTAGTAGATGTGCCCATTACTAGTCCAGGAACCACCTACGCACCTCTCCTTACAGAGCAGAAATTGAGGCGGTTCCATTTGAGTCCATTCATTACTGCTCTGTTGGTGCAGATGGGTACGTGGTTCCCATAACAGTAGATGTGCTGTCTCCAGAACAGTGTGAATGCCCATTACTAGTAGAAACCACATAGCCACCTCTCCTAACAGAGCAGTGAGGTCTAGTCCAATGGTCCTCAGGTCAGAACATCATCCCTTCCTGCTCTGTTTGAGTAGACAAGTCATTATGCCCACAAACAAGCCACCAGCCGGTTCTGTGGTTGGTTTGTTTGCAATCACTACAGGGTTTCATAGTCTGGTTCTTGGTCCTAAAGAGAGGTCTAAATGAGATTGTCTTCTGCTGGACCTTTGGGTAACTGAAATTTTATTTGAACATTATTGTGTTCCCTCTGGGGTATCCTCTGGTCTCACAGCACTATATAAACCTGTGCCGTTGCAGGTCGTTGTATGCGCCTAATTTTCTCTTGGTCTCGCCACCATGAAATTGGCTTGGATGAGTCCGAAACTTTCACGACACATTTTGTAAAGCCACATTGATAGATGTGTCTAATGTTCTGTATCTGGCACAACACAGCCCCTAAGGTTTGGCGCCAGTTTTTGGCAAAAGCCCTTTAAAAAATATGTCAGACAGGAGTGAGGGCAGTTTCTTTTGGCGTTAATAAAACTAGCACAGCCCCGTTCATACAAAGTCTATGGGCGACATGTATGAAAGGGGCTGCAACATTGTTTTGGCTGATTTGAGCCAAACAAGCTGTGGCAGCCCTACTCTATAGATGTATGAACCATCATACACCAGAACTTGGCACAGTCTGCACTAGACGCAACACTTTTCAATACACAAAAGATGCAGGGGCGTGTCGCACCAGAGCCGTATGATGTGCCAAAAACGTGCCAAAAATTTGCACGGAACTGTCATACAACTCCATTCCAGTTTCAAAGTGGCTGAGACTACTTTTGGCGCAGAATGGGACACGTAAAAATCTGACTGACGGAGGTAGAAGTTCATAGACGTAACCATTGATCTATATTGTAGCTCATAGCGAGCCTAACTAACAATAGAATAAGAGAAGGGGACGGCCTCTATAAATACTTCCTTTAATGGTTGTTTTCGGCCCAAATTAGGGTTTGTTCACACGGTGTAATTGCAGCGTGCATTTCGCTGCGTCTTTGCACTTTAATAGGGGCAAAATGCGCAATGCAATTATCGTAATTCATAGCTCTCTATGAGAGCTATGAATTACGCCACGTCACTTTATGACGCTTATGCGCCGCTTATAATAGGGGTGGATAGAGCCAGCTCTCCCTGTCCTTACAATTGTGCACAGAGACCTTAAGGCTATTTTCCACTGGTGGTCCCCAAAAATCAACTCCATTGCTGGGCCCCAAGATCCAACTCTATTGGGTGGCCTCAAGATTCACCTCCACTGCTGGATCCCAAGAATCAACTAAACGGGTGGATCCACAAATCAACTCCATGGGGGCTCCAAGTTCAACTCCACTGGTGAGTCACAAGAATCAACTCCACTGGTGGCCTCCAGGAATCAACTCCGCTGGTGAGCCCAAGAATTAACTACACTGGTGGTTCCAAGAATCAACTCCACTGGTGGCTCCAAGAATCAACTCCACTGGTGGCTCCAAGAATCAACTCCACTGGTGGCCCCAAGAATCAATTTGATTGATGAGCCCCAAGAATCATGCCCCAGTACGCTGTGTGAATATACAGTACCCTTATTCCTATTGTCTGTGGAGACCTTCGCCCGCCAACATACTCCACACACCACACACAGAAGGGGACATGAGCGCGTTGAACGCGGAGAAGCAAACAGAGAAAAATACCGTATTGCAGAGACCCGCTAACTCGCGCACAGGAGAGAACGAAAAGTTTGTTGCTATGTCACAAGAAAAAGAAAGCCGGCGCTGCTGATATAAATAGATGGAACATGTTTACTCCCGATCTACATCTGTCGGCTGCTAAACTCTCCTCCTTTGTCGACTAATTTTCCATTGTTAAGCCGTTGTTAATACAAAGGTATCCGAGCGAACCTGCCCTCAATCACAATATCGCAATCAATTGCCTTATAATTTACGCTCCACAAAAACAAAAGGATTTCTAGTCGGAGCAAAATGTTGCATGTAACAAAAACACGATGTAAATGACAGGAAACAACGTGCAAAAAAAAAACACAAAAAAAAATCCCATGTGATGGTTAAATGAGGGGCGGAGGTGAGCGCGAAATGATTACAGTTATGAAAGTTTGTCAGATTGCGTTGGGTGATCTTTAACTGAAATCCAGCTCATTAGAAATGTCCAATTAGCAATTGTAAACTCACTTCATTTCTCCCAATACCTAATTATATACATACATGTATCAAAGGTAAATTAGTCATTGTAACGCGTGGTCGGAAGACGGGCGATTCTGATACAACAGCAGCATCTAGTGGACGCCGGCCGCCAAGATCCACCAGGACTCGATGTTTCTTAAACACACCAGTCAATTCCACGCGCAACAGTTCTCGGAGGAGCGCAGCATGACTTACGCGCCCAAAATCCGAGCATCCAGGAATCGCGCGCGCGAGAGTGTGAGCCCAGCAATCAGATACAACGCGAGGGGTTTAGAGACGGATAATACAAGCGGTGTGAGCGCCGTGCGCGAAACGCGAAAAAGAGCGCGAGAGAGCGAGCGCGCGACACAATAATGAGAGATGATCTCTTCGCGAGACTAGCGAGAGAGAAACTTAGAATCAAGAGGACATTATACTGTTCAGAGGTCGTCGGAGCAACTCAGACACATTTCGGAGAGAGGCTGTTGCACAGTTTGTCACATTCCCCATCTCACCCGCGTACTTGCCCCATCTTGGTGCTGTTCCCAGCAAACCTGCTCTTCCCATTTCAGAGAGATCTTGAGCATTAATGACAGCAAATAATGAAAGCTCACACAACCAATAAGAAGCTTTGGTGATGATGAGAGATCGGTTTGGGGAGCCCCGTCCAAGACTTCTTGGGACTCAGAAGTAAACTCATCTGTATGTTGAGGCTCAGTGTATCGAGTGTAAGGGTCTGTTCACACAGCGTGTTGGAGCAGAAAAATGCATCCGAAAGCGCGCTGTAAATTGCATCTAACGCGCAGATGTTTGGATGTGTTTTTGCTGCAGCAGGAACGCACCCTAATAGGGTTAAATAGGTGCGTCTGCGCATGAAATGGAGACCAAGAATAGACAGACAACCTCTTTAAGCGAGTATCCGAAAGAGGCTTCACGAAAGGAGGCAAATTGAGAAAACGCATCAGATAGAGCAATGAGACGCATCGGCAACCACTCGTCTGAACACCGATGCATGTTTTACATTGAAAGCAATCACATTGCATGTTTTTAGATGTGGTTTTGGGTCCATTTAGGGTCCGAAACACAGATCTGAGCAAACATCTAAAAACGGATCCAACACACAGTGTGAACGTTCAGGGCCATCTTTTCCGTTGGGCACACTAGGCAGTTGCCCGGGGGCCCCATAAGTATAGGGGCCTCTGGTGGGATATGCTTGTCCCAGGAATACAAGAAGCATACCCAGGATCCCATGGTTGGCTTAACTTGTTTTACTGATTGTGTGTTTTTAGGATATGCAAACAAATAAAAAACATTGTGGAGAAGGGAGCCAAAGGCTCCCTGCCCTGCCAAGCAGTAATGTAGGCTGCCGGTGCCAGACATAAGTAGTGTGATAATATGGTTGTGCTTGGGGGTGACTAGAGGCATGGCCTAGTGTGATGTCATGTATTTGAACAGGGCCCATAGCAGTGCTCTGCCCCGGGGCCCATAATGTTGTTAAGATGGCTCTGGGTGCGTTCACTCGGCAAAGACCAAATACCGGTTGGATTTTAAGACAGGTATTTGGTCTTTTTTTTGGTGCGCAAGGGAAGGTCTTTTGTCTACGGTTTGCGGATCAAGCCCTCCCCCTTTGCACCCAAATGTTCATGTTCTGCCCAAAAAATGGGCAGAAGAATGAACATGTTCTAATTTTTTGGACCGCCGGGGGCGTCAAAATCCGTGCAGTGGGGACTGCTGCAGGGATTATCGATTAAAGTCTGTGGGGGAACGCTGCTTGTCGGTCTTCAGATTGTTTCTAAAACCGCAAACCATCTGAAAAAACAACCAATAACCCTGCTGTGGGGACAAGCCCTAAGGCTAGGTTCACAAGGCTTATTTCATGGCGTATTTCCGTGACGTATTTTCGCCAAGTTTAGTCCCCTGTCACTTACTGAGGCGTATTTTGTGACATAAATCCTCATAGTAAAGATTGGGGAATGTATTTACACTTTGTGACACGTATTTGAAACGTAGTTCGGGGCGTATTTGTGGACCTAATTACATCCGCAAATAAGCCCCGAAATAAGCCTTGTGAACATAGCCTTAAGGTCTTTATACTAAATCCTGGTGGCTGAGAGGTTTCCTAAACTGATTTGGAGGGTTGCGCAGTAGATACAGTCAAAGTCGAATTCAACCTGGATTTCAGCAACTCAATCCGGGGTGGACAGAACTGAATTTTGGGGTAAATCAGCGGAAAAATTTACTCAAACCCTAATCTGAGGGAACATCTGTCGAACCCCAGGCTTTGGGCTAGAGCTTGGTCAACGCTTACCTTAATTCTAACCCGAGCGAGAGCGAGCTAGTGCTAGGAGCGTGTTATGATAGCTTGATAGGGTTGTGTATCAGGGTCCCACCTTTGGACTGCCCGCGCGCGGGGCGAGTGCGCTAGACACGGCCCAGATGTTCTCCAGATTTGTAAGGGCTAATTTAATTAACAATCTTGAGCATTTGTCTTCTTGCATGTGGCAATTTGGTGGATGAGCCCCCAAAAACTATAGTTGAACCCCCCGCCCGCTCAACGTCAGTGAGGATTTTCAGGTTAGATACCCACACCCAAATATAGCCCACATCGGCCAAACTGAACAGTTGACCAAGTCAGACGTGAAGACACTGATGGATCTGCGTCGATGTAATGTGACCGAAAGAAACAGATGTACGAACCTGGGAATCAAAATAGTATGTTGAGACTGAGGTCCAGCGTAACAATTCTAACAAAGGTCGTGTGAGCGACAATTCACTGCCATAGATTTGGACGAGCGAGTCGAGTATAATGTACTGGGAAAGGGGAGTATCTGACTTATGAGGTACAGGCATATATTCATTCCGTGATGATCTAATCTCACAAATTCTATCTGTATTTCTCCTATCGATCTATCTATCTAGCTCATATTTTCTATCCTATCGAGCGCGGAGCGAGCTAATCTATCTATCTATCTATCTATCTAACTCTCTATCTATCTCTCTCATATCTAACTATCACATATCTATCTCATATCTATCTATCTATATCTATCTCTCTCATATCTATCTCATATCTATCTATCTCACATCTATCTCATATCTATCTATCTCATATCTATCTATCTCATATCTATCTATCTCATATCTATCTATCTATCTATCTCATATCTATCTACTCATAACTATCTATCTACTACTCATATCTAGACTATCTCAATCTATCTATCTATCCTATCTCATATCAAATCTATCTCATATCTAACTATCTATCTCTCATATCAATCTAACTAATCTATTCTATCTATCAATCTATGTCTCAATCTATCTCATATCTATCTAACTACTACCTCATATCTATCAATCTCAATATCTATCTCTCAATCCAATCTATCTATCAATCTCCTCATTCTTATCTATCTCATATCTATCTATCTATCTTATCTCTCTCATATCTATCTTTCACATATCTATCTATTCCTATCTATCCCATATCTATCTATCTACAATCTATCTATCTCATATCTATCTATCTCATATCTATCTCATATCTTCTATCTCATATCGTAACTATCACATATCCTATCAATCTATCATATCCTATCTATCTCATATCTATCTATCTATCTATCTATCTATCTCATATCTATCTATCTCATATCTATCTATCTCTCTATCTATCTCATATCTATCTATCTCATATCTATCTCTCTATCTATCTCATATCTATCTATCTATCTATCTCATATCTATCTATCTATCTCCTATCTATCTCATATCTATCTACCTATCTCATATCTATCTATCTATCTATCTATCTATCTACCTCATATCTATCTATCTCATATCTATCTATCTATCTGCCTATCTCATATCTATCTATCTATCTCATATCTATCTATCTATCTATCTATCTCATATCTATCTATCTCCTATCTATCTATCTCTCCTATCTATTCATAGTCTGATTCTTCATCTATGCCTATCTCATATCTTATCTATCTATCTCATATACTATCCTATCTCATATCTATCTAACTATCTCCTATCTATCAATCTATCATCTCGCATATCTAGATAACTATCTATCTATCTATCTATCTCATATGTTTATTTTTGTTATTTGCTATCTATCTCATATCTATCTGGTCTTCATATCAATCTATCTCTCTAACTCATAACTTATCTATCTCTGTCCTATCTTATCTATCTCATATTTATCTCTCTAACTATCATCATATCTAATCTATACTCATATCTATCATATCTATCATCCTATCTATCTATCGTCTATACTCATATCTATCTCATATCTATCTATCACATATCTACTATCTATCTATCTATCTAACTACCTCAAATGTAATTCTAACTCATATCTATCTATCAATCTCATAATCTATTCTGCTGCGTCATATCTATCTACCCTCATCTTAGCGTAGATCTCTATCAATCCTCATATCTATCCATCATCTATCTATCTATCTATACTATCAATACTCCATAGTCTAATCTTTATCTCATATCTATCTATCTCATATCTATCAATCTATCTGTTTAATCTCTATCATCTATCTATCTATCTATCAAATTCATATCCTAGTGATATCTATTCATAACTATCTATCATCCATACATCAAATACCTCTATCCTATCTTATAAGCTTGCGTCTATCGTATAACTATCTATCTTATATCTATCTATCTCCTATCATATACAGCTCTCATATCTATCTCAAGATCTATCTATCTATCTCGACAATCTTATCTATCTCAATATCTATTAATCTATCCTCATTCTGCTTCTATGCATAATCTATCTATCTATCTCCGAGATCTACTATTC